>JAZBGW010000183.1:22427-35129 GCA_037464815.1 Mylabris variabilis
AACGTAGTTTTCGGGCCCTATCACCCATTTCGATATCTGCAGATGAAGAAATCTCTATCAACACTGAAATGTACAATAACTTATAATGTTAAACATTACAACTACTACATTTCCTATTTCCTTGATGTGTAATTAATTATTATGCAACAGTGATAGATTGTTGACCGGATGCAAGGTGTACATACAAATTACAACTTGAGTTTTTTATTACACGTTTCAAGTTACTCTTATAGAAAAAAATGCAATATCTGATATCGTTTTTTGGAGGAATCTGTTATACAAAAAATAAGATGCAATGATGTAAGTATAAATTTTGCTACCCCAAGTTTCCTTAACCGGGCCCCCTATCAAATCATCAGCTGCAACTGGGAAAATATTAGATTTACAGTCGGAACCAAGCGTCTTAAAAACAAAATTGTTCTGTTATTTTAGCAAAATTAATACACAGACATTGTCTTGAAATTTTTCCATTGAGCCCCTCTGCTGACAAGATGTGTTTATTGAATTCTTCATACCTCGTTATCATTAATGCACGTTAAATGGTTTCTAAGTGCATTAGTCACTATATATAGTGTGTCCCAACGAATTTTGGAAGCTTTTAAACCTCGCTGTTACCTTAATGAGAAATATCTCTATTCCATTTTTCCATTGACCCTCAAATAAGATGAAGGAACAGGAGCGTAGTGAGGATATATGCCACCCTTAGGCAAACATTTTTATGCCGCCCCTATCCAGGCCCGTTCTGTACACGAGTGCACTGGGGGCGACGCACCCGGGCGGCACAAGCACAAACGATTTTTTCCAATAAAGAATTCAAATTTAGAGCTGCTCATATATTATATAACAAGGGACTAAAGTGCGGTATTTCATCGAGTGGAAATTTATTGCCCAAAGGGCGCAAGAAGACACCTTAGTCCCGAGTTATATTCGATATTTTTGCACTTTCGGAAATAGTTGGAAATGAAATTCAAATTTTTTTTTGAGGTTTGACAAGTTTATGTCATAATGTCATAAAATAATATCAACTGACAATATAAAAAAAATATTTGATAATTTTTTGACATTTATTGCTACAGATATAATGCAATTATAATGCACTATGTTATTTCTTTTCTGATAGGCTTACGAGAAGGAATAATGAACCATTATTCCCTCTCGTAAGCCAATCGGAAAATAGTATTTGAATCATTATTTCTCTATAATGTCAAAAAACCATGGCAGCGACAAAAATAAATAAAACGACAGTTTTAACAAGTAGTCGAAAGTGTCCGTTTTTTTGTGCGATTTTGAATCATAGTTTCTGTGAAATGTAAGAATGCCATTGTAACGATAAAAAATAAATAAAACGACTTTTAACAAATATTTAGTTGTGAGAATATATGTAGTGACTAAAAAGACGATTTTACTAGTTGATAATCGTTTTTGTCAAATGTAAAAAACTATGGTAACGACAAAAAAAATAAATAAAACGACAGTTTTAACAAATAGTTCTAAAGTGTCCGTTTTTTGTGTGATTTTATAATCGGAAATGATGAAAAAGGGGTAAATATTCTTGTACACGATTTTTGTGTGATTTTATGATGAAGAAGAGTAATTATTCTTGTACACCACCAATACCTGTACATTTAGAAATAAGTCGTAGATAAAGTATAGTATAGTATACTCGCTATAATGTGTGCTATTATTACCCCGAATAATTACAACACTCGCTCGCTCTTGTTGTAACCTTCATTCTAGGTAATAATAGCACTCATTATAGCCCCGCTGTATAATATACTATTATTTTTCATTATATTATATCCCTGTATTTAGTCCCTGTAATCAGGGACTAAAGTAGTCCCGAAAGTGCAAAAAAAAGTCAACTAGTGCTTCAATGATAATTTATCATTAACGAAAGGGCGGCAAGACATTCTTGCATCTGGGCGGCACAAGCCTACCCTTCTCGCTCTTAAGGGGATAGGTACTAGAGTCTGGCCTTTATTCAGTGTTTGAAAAAGTCACAATTTTTCATCTTTCTCTAATCATCCGAAGAAGTTATCCATTTTGGAAAATGTTCACTAAATTTCAAAGTGCAGAGGAAAATGTCGGAGCATGTTAAAAAATTTTAAATCACGCAAGTTCTACAATTTTAAAGATCGTACAGCAGCTTGTTTGAAAGCTTATTTAAGGACAGAAGGCAGATAGTTTCCGAAAAATCCAATTTCGGAAAATCAAGAAACTTATTAAAAAAAAATTCAAAAATTTTTTCGAACTTTTTTGATTTCCCAAAATTGGATTTTTCAGAAACCATCTGCTCTCCACCCATGAATAAGCTTTCAAACAAAAATGCTCGGATGCACCGTGAAACGCCCAATTTAACGCTAACGTTACAGCGTTTGATTATCTCAAAAAACAAGCTAGAAATCGATGATGAAAGAAAAATGAAAAATTGTCACTTTTGCGGACATTAAATAAAGGCCGGACTCCAGCATCCCCTTAAGTGACTACTAAAATCCTGTGTCACTTATTGTTTTACTAAAAATGCCACAACACAACATTTTTAGTGCTTGAGCGGTCCTATTGAAGAGGTAGGAGGGGGAGGAGAATGTTGCAAACTGATTGCTTACAGATGTTCTAAAATAGAAACTTTCGACTTTTTACAATTCTTTTCACATACTTAAAAAAACAACAACAAGTGGGTGATTCATGTGTCCAAGATATCCTTTAAAAATATGTGACAACAATGTCTCAGAAGATAGCAGTATTAGATAAAAGATGATTAATAACATAACAAGTGTCTCGTTATCAGTCTGGCATACGTGAAATATTCTTTAGATTGATTTATAACCATTTACCGGGTGTTCCAAATTACTTTATATGTATATGAATAAATCATCCCTTATCAGAATTTTTTAAATCAAATTTTAAATCCCCCCCCTAGTGGTGGTTAATTCAGTTATCTAATATTACAATCAGGTGTGCCACTATTCTTTTCACCAATAACAAAATCCCCTGTATACCTATTTCCGTCTATACTATTATGTGGTTGGAGATATCACGTGATTGATAATTTACACGTGCAAATTTGGCATGTTCCCCTCTTCTTACCTCTACACACACACATAATCAACTAATCTATCTAATATATCTGTACACACACACACACATACACAACTACATATACAATACATTCATGATTAATAAATATTTCCATCATACTCATTTCTACTTATATCGTCCAACCATCTATCGCAGTCTAATAAGTATTGTGTTGTCTGCAACAAGTGTGAGGGGCGGTGTTCCATAGCCAACTTTAAATATAGTGTTACATGTTATCGTAAATAATCGATAATAATTTGGTATATAAAAAATAATACCATTTACCGGCAATTGGTGAGTACGTCCCTGGATTATTTATTTATTTATTTTTTTATTATTATCGAAAATGATAAATAATATAGAGAACCGGCGTTTTCTATACATATACATACACACATACGATATTTTAGTGGTGGTAATGTGGCGATGGTGGTGGTAGACACGTGACGAAAATGACATAATCGCCAATATGATCGATTTTAATCAACCCCAAACTATAGTGGCGGTTATTTTGAAATCCAATACAAGCAATTTGAAAAATAGCAAAAACAACACACTAATGTAATTTAATAATTAGTAACGGAAATTTGAGATTTACAAAAAATACAGAAATATTATATCATTATTATTGCAATTATAAAGTTAAATTAGCTTTCGATAGTAAAATAATTATTGTTAAAAATATTTTGAAATCTAGCAAGCGTGGGTTTTAACGATTATAAAACAATCCATAAATGTGTGCACATTTTACTGTAGATCTATCATTGTTTGATTAATTCAAATTATGTGTTCTATCTTTTTTTAATAATTCTACCGATTAATATGTTATACGTGCAAAATTATCGATGTACCAGTGGCGGAGTTTGAACTACCTTCTAATATTTATTACTTAATTTATATTATTTTTGCTTTATCAATAATGCAATTAAATAACTACAACAATTGTGGATTAGTTTGTAATTTTGAATTTACAATAGTTTATTCGTGTTAATATTTATCATTTAGATAAAAACAATGTTTTTTTGTTGTAATTCAACATATTTATGCTCCACAAACGTGTTTTTATTGTTAGTTTACAGTAAATTGTTGAACTGTAGAAATCAACAGCAATGGCATTTAATTTAATAAAAGATCTACCACATGGTCCCTTGGACACGTATCGAAAATCGGCAACATTCGATTGGAAGAAAATGAAATTGTTCTTCGAAGATCCCGATTTGTTCCAAATTAAGGTAATTTGGAAAGTAATTAAACAACTTTCAATTAAAATGAGAATTATCGTTTTAGATGAAAGTGTGGGAGACTTTAGAGAATGATCCGATCTTTGCCCGATCTCCCATTAGATTAACAACCGAAGAGATGAAGAAGAATGCAGCTAAACAATTGCACCGTTATTGTCAATACGATTTCTGTCCACCGGATGCTGCAAAATTACCGTACAAGACTAGAGTAACACTTCAATTTAGTCTAAAATAATAATTTAATTGATTTTGTAATTTATAGACGAGAATTATGTACGCGATCAATGAAGCTTTAACTATAAGCTACCCTGATGTAGCTATTAAGAACGGTGTTGGTATCAGTTTATTCAAAAACACCCTTTCAACTTTAGGTACTGAACGGCATCAGCATATTTCAGATGCCGCTTGGGCCGGCAAGATTATAGCATGTTTAGCATTAACAGAAATTGCACATGGTAGTAATACGAAACAGATGCGTACAACGGCCACATACGATCCAAAAACACAAGAATTCATCATTAATACACCGGATTTTAGGGCGGCAAAATGTTGGGTTGGTAATTTAGGTAAAACATGTACGTGTGCATTATTATTTGCACAATTATATACGAACAATCAATGCCATGGATTGCATGCATTTTTCGTACCGATACGTGATCCAAAAACATTAATCACATATCCGGGTATTATTGCTGGTGATATGGGTGAGAAAATCGGCCTACACGGCATTGATAACGGGTAAACATATAAATTTATACAGGGTGTCGCACCGCGCTTGGTAATCCCTAGCGTTTTTTTGGTTGTTTATGACAATATCAATTCATTTCTTAATTATTTTACAGTTTTAAAAAAAGTGGTAGAAAAATCCCCACTGAGGTAGGTCGTCTATTGTTTTGAGTTTTACTCTCTTTTACAAAGAATTATTCAATGTTTACTATTTGTTTGGAAATCACATCTGTTGAGTCGATAGTAAGTGCGCTGTGTTTGTTTATAAAGCGTTTTGTTTTCTGAACTTGAAATTTTTATCGTTTGCATTGTTTTTTTCATTTAACTATTGAATAAATTTATCTCTAACGACAAAAAAAACAACAATACAAATTATAAACAATTTCAAATGGATGAAAGGAAATACTTTGCAAACAAACACAACTACCGGCACTATCAGATGTGATTTCTACACAAACAGTAAACATTAGATAATTCCTTGTAAAAGAGAGTAAAATACAAAACAATAGACGACCTACTTCAATGAGGATTCTTCTACCACTTTTTTTAAAAAACTGTAAAATAATTGAGAAATGAAAATGTTATGATCATATGCAGGCTTCACAGAACATTCTGAGTAGTTTATAAAACAATCTAGTGAAAATTTCAAAAAAGAATTTAGATTTCTCACCTTCCCTAACTTGCTACGTCGGTGTTCTTATTACTTAAATAATCTTTGGATGTTACTCTGCAACGCCTCGAGCGCTAGTTTTGATATTTTCGTAAACAACCAAAAAAACACGCTAGGGGTACCAAGCGAGCTGAGACACCCTGTATATGCACATAAAATTACAATGAAATTTTAGTTTCATCATGTTTAAAGATTATCGTATACCACGTGATTATTTGTTGAATCGTACCGGTGATGTTACACCGGATGGTGAATATGTTAGTAGTTTTTCCGAACCTGGTAAAATTCTAGGTGCTGCATTACAGAATTTATCAGCCGGTCGTTCGGCTATCATTATTGATAGTACGAATATTTTAATAAATGCTGTAACGATTGCTGTACGATATTCAGCATTACGGAGACAATTCAAACAACAACCGAACGATACCAAAGAAATACCATTACTCGAATATCAATTACACGTAATTATATCTATTACTTTAACTACAGAGTGATGAATATTTCGATGTTCACCATTGGTATTTCAGTAACTATAAGGGCTACAGAATCGCTCAAATAACATAAAAGTTGTGCTTTTGACTGAAAATTTTAGAGCAAAAGGTAACACAACTTTTATGTCATTTGAGCGATTCTGTAACTCTCATAGTTCCTGAGATACCAATCGTAGGCATCGAAATATTCACCATTCTCTACAAGATGTCCCGTAAATCGCGCATTTTCTTCTAAAGGACAGATAGGGGATGAAATTCTAAGCTGAAAAGTCCTATATCATTTTGTCATCTAACGATGAATCAAAAGCTCGCTATAGGGATAAAAAAAGAGAAGGAATGAGTTTTGACAGTGGGACATGGGAAGCGGACCAGTTAGCAAGCTAGCGCGAGAGACGTTTAAACTAAGAGAGCAGCTGATTGGCTATTTAGTTTAATTAATTAGTCATTACCAGTGCAGTAGATGAAATGATGGTACAGGACTTTTCCTGCTATTTAGGAGCAAATGCGCGACTTACGGGACAGCCTGTATAATAAACCAACATTAAATTTATAGCAATGGAGATTATTTCCGTACGTATCAGCAGCAGCAGTCTTTCGTGTATTCGGTACGACATTTATTGATATCTATCTTAGTGCTGTTGAACAATCAACATTGTCGGATAAAATTGGCGATTTGGTTTGTTTTTTATTATTATCATCATTATTATCTAATATGACAAAATTTTATTAGCCTGATACGGTAGCAGAAATACACGCAATAATCTCCTGTATGAAACCGTTGATAACATGGAGATGTCGTGAGGCTGTAATGGAATGTCGGGAGGCTTGTGGTGGTCATGGATTTTTGAAAGCTGCCGGTTTTTATGATTTACGTAATACAATCGAACCATGCGTTACCTATGAAGGTGATAATACTGTTCTATTACAACAAACAAGCAATTGGCTATTGAGACAATGGGAGAAATTAATAAAACAAAACGAACCACCTAGTTCACCGTTGGGTACTTGTCAATTCTTGAATCGTTACAAAGATATTTTAAATTTGAAATTTGATGAAACTGCTAACGTAGATAGTCAATGTAAGTTTTAATATTTTTTATCCAACACCTTTGTATTATGAGGCCATAATTCAATTGATTTTAGATCAGTAAAGTACCTCATAACTCACTAGTGAGTTATGAATATAACTTGTTATTATTATTAGAAATCAATAATTTTATTGGATATATCGTACCTTATGCATTAAATAATCCGAATTAGGTGCATTTTTTAAAAATTCTTCGATATGTTCCTTTTAAAGGACTTGAGCTTTCTTCGCCTTATACGTTTTTCGTACTTATTTTTCGATTTTTTCGATATTAAATTTGTAAAAGTTAGTTTAGCTGCTTCTTTAATCACTTTTGGAATAACAAACATGTTAATATTCAATTGAAAATTGTGAGCACAATGAAAAAACGCAAAAGAATTAGGAGAAAAAAAAAACAGCTGAATTATTTATAAAAACAACAATCTCTATAGCAACTAAAAATCAAGCCGACCTGATCCTAATTTTTTGACTGTCATTTCATTTTAAACAAAGTACATAAAAATAACGGAATTAATTAACCGCTTAGAATAATAAAAATGGTTTTATTCGATGTTGTATAATAGTTATTTATACAACTCGTGTCTTATGGGCAATAGTTCACTCGAGAAAATAACTACTTTTTCTTTCGTGAACTATTTGCCCCATAACACACTAGTTGTATAAATAACCATTATCCAACACTATTGTGTTATGAGGCCATAACTACGTCGATTTTAAATCAATAAAGCACCTTATAACACACTAGTGTGTTTACATCCATAACATACTAGTGTATTATAGAAATTACCTTTTGGTTAGTATAGGGCAAGATGTGAGTGTTACAGTATACTGTGCCAAAGGGCATGCAAATATTAAACTCTTACAATTATTTTTCGTAGCGGTATTTCAATTTTG
Organism: Mylabris variabilis; assembly: GCA_037464815.1. NCBI lineage: Eukaryota > Metazoa > Arthropoda > Insecta > Coleoptera > Meloidae > Mylabris > Mylabris variabilis. The sequence goes on from JAZBGW010000183.1 coordinate 30,615, forward strand.
CTGATATTAAATTTGAAAAACTTCACTCAGTAGCTTCTTTAATTTCTTGTAGAGGTACGAACGTTATTTTACAATAAAATTGAAAATTTTGAGCACAATGAAAATACGCATGTCAGTTAAAGTGAAAAAACAAAACAAAGCCTACTTGATCCAAAATTTCCGAATGTTATTTTGACGTATATAACTTTCATAGCCAACTTAACTTGAAGTTTAATTTAATTGCAAAATTATTTAAACATTTAGAAATATTTAAAATGTTTTTTTGTTCGGTGTTGGATAAAATTTTGTATACAACAAGTGTGTTAAGGGGCAAATAAGACGTTCGAGAAAATTACTCCATTTTGTCTCGCGTGTTATTTGCCCCATAACGCACTTGTATAAATAGCTATTACACCAATTTTTTTTCTTGTAAATATAATTTGTAGTTATCATGGAATGTTATGAATGGCTATTGACGTACCTAATGAGAGAAACTTACGAGAAACGCCAACAATTATTGAATGAAGGTAAATCTCTAACGGAGGCTAGAAATGATTCGCAAGTATTCTACGCACATATTCTATCAACCGTATTTGCTGAATATATAGCTATCAAATATTATTGGAATAAAGTACATGAAACTAATGATTTATCAGTAAAAACGGTCTTAAATCAATTAGGAATGTTGTATAGTTTGTCATGTTTATATAAGAATATTTTATATTTTTATCAAGGTGATTTTACAACATCACCGAAATTCTCGATAATAATTAAAAATTCGCTTTTAACCCTTTGTACAAATTTAAAAAACAATATATTAGGTGTGATTGATGCTTTGGCACCGCCCGATTTTGTTCTAAATTCGGTTCTAGGACAAATTGATGGAAAGGTAAATTCTTGATATTTCTGTTTATTTTTGTTAATTTTTTTTAATATTTATAGTTGTATGAAAATCTACAAACAACATTGTTCCATCAATCGAACGCTCTGACACGTCCCGATTGGTGGCAGGATATTATAATCGAAAATGCTCCAAATTTCTATCAAATCAAAAATAAATTATGAGCTTGATAGAAGAGCCTGTCGAATTTTCCAATAGAAGAAATTATTTTTATAAATTATATTTTTTTAGACTGTCACTGTCTAAATGTTTTACAATTTTTAATAAATTTTATTGAATAAATAATTATTAACAAATAGAAAATTTTTTGTAATTTATTTACAATTCTTACACTCCCCCGACCCCCATCTATCAATTATTTGATCATCTTATATCGGTTTATAGTTTTTCAATTGCATCTCATAATAAAATTTATGACGCACCTTTTTATCATCAGGATATTCTTTGTCTTTCTCCGCATTCGGTACATAGTGAGTTTCAAAGAAATGGGAGAAATGTCGACCGATATCTTCGTTCAAATAAAGGAAACCCACATCCGATGTTGGCACTAAATTCTCTAAAAATTATGAAAATTAATCAACTGTTAAGACACAGGAAAGTTTCGATGTTTAATTGCATTCCGGACTTATATGTCGATTCGACGTGCGAAAATAGTCTATTTTCAAACATCGATTACTCGCTTGTTTTTTAAGATATTGTAAAAAATTGGCGTGAGTTGGATAGAGCATTTCAATTTTGGAAAAATGTGATAAAATTCTGAATAACAGTGAAAACTCTTGGACCCTATTTTTTCGTACATTTTTCTTTATAAATGGCTAAAACTTGGCCAATATTATCGATTTTCAATATTTGTCTAGTGATTTAGTTAGCGAATTGAAAGAGCTTTTCAAATATTTAAGAATTTTCCCGATATGTTTGTTAGTTTTTCGATAAATGAAGAAAATTTAAAAAAAATTCCAACAGTGATGCCATGTATAATTTTCAAAATAGAAAATCATACTTTAGGAAGGTAAAGTGAAAGCCGAGAACTTGAGGCTCGCTTAAAATCGAATTTTGAAAATTAAGTGAGTTTCAGGGAAGATTTGAACTCCCTTTTCATCCATTATTTACAAAAATTAAAATTACCTAATTAATTTGCCTCTTGTTTGGTATGAAAATATCGGAAATTTTATCTACTTCACGACCATATCATCATAATAGAAAATCATTTGTCATTTTATATTTAGGTGAGTGAGCAGAGTAGTTTTTCTCATCTCAAAGATGAGTGAGTAGAGTAATTTTTTTATTTATCTCAAAGATTAGTGAGGGGAGTAATTTTTTATATCATTTTATATTTAGCTGAGCGAGCAGAATAGTTGTTTACTCAGCTCAAAAATGAGTGAGTAGAGTAATTTTCAATCATCTCATTATTATACCGGGTGATTCATCTAAAACGAAATTTTTTTATAGCAAGTCCCATCATTTGACGAGCGAATCGAAAAATATTTCAACGATCTATAAAAGAGATCCTAGAGAACATTTTAGTAAAATTAGAACCCTGTAGCTCATTTGGAAGTTGGTCAAAGAGCGTTCGTTCCTAAAGATGTCGCAATTTTCAAAAATGAGCTAAACACACAAAAAGACTAACTAACAATGGACTCTAGGATCCCACCAACCTAGATTTTTTTCATTTTTCTCCATTTTATTCTGGAACAGGTGGGAATGTTTTCATTTTTTTCTAATTGTGAGATGCAATGGAGAAAAACGAAAAAAAATTTTACGTTACCAAAATATAATTAATTAAAAGATTATCAAATAGTCATTAAACAAAAGTAAAGTAAAATAAAATAAAAATAAGAGATATAATTAAAATATAATGAAATTAAAATTCAATTTTTATATTTTGAAATTAAATTGTCATTTGATTTATTATGTTATCTTGATTAGTTTTTTTAAATAAAGAAATGTAAAATTGTTCAATATAATCTAAATTAATATTATTATTTTGAATATGTAGTAAAGAAATATTACTGAAATTATGGTTATTTGACACATGTTTTGTAAAATTTGATTTATCTATTGTTAATTTTGAAATACATTTTAACATTCGGAAGAAAAAACATTTCAAAATAATAATATTAATTTAGATTATATTGAACAATTTTACATTTCTTTATTTAAAAAAACTAATCAAGATGACATAATACATCAAATGACACAATTTAATTTCAAAATTTTTCAAAATATAAAAATTGAAATTTAATTTCATTATATTTTAATTTTATCTCTTATTTTTATTTTATTTTATTTTAATTTTGTTTAATGATTATTTGATAATCTTTTAATTAATTATTTTTTGGTATCAACGTAAAAATGTTTTTAAACATTGTTAAATAATAATATTTTATAGTAGATCTGTAGATGGGACTATAAAGTCGTCCCGAAACATGCATGTAGTCGCTTATTTTTAATTATAACATAATTTTATGGGAATAGACTTAGAGTTTCTATAATATCCAATTTGAAAAAAAAATAATGTTGGGAGGGTCTTCGAGTCATTCTGTCGTTTTATGTGCTTAGCTCGTTCTTGAAAATCACAGCCTTGTCCAAAATTAGCGTTTTTAACCAACTTCTAAATAAGCTACTAGGTTCTAATTTTGCTAAACCGGTCTCCAGGTACCAGTCTACAAATCCTTGAAATATTTTTCGAATCACTTGCCAAGTAATGGGAGTTGTCATAATAACTTTTAGTTTCAAGTGAATCACCAGATGTATTTTTTTTACTCAGTTCAAGGATGGGTGAGTAGAGTAATTTCGCAAATTTCATCATTTAAGATGTGTGAGTATAGTAAATTTTTTAAATCATTTTATAATGAATAATAATTGAAAAAAAATGAAAGAAATAGTTAGTATTTCCATCTCAGTCTTACTCATATGCGATGTATGTATATCAGCTCTATCTGGTTTCTACCAGATCTATGTGGTACACTGCTCACTAAATCACAATAGCAACACAAACATGGTCTATTGAAAATCGAATTTCCAGGCAGATTTTCAAAATATTGTCCATTATAATATGGCCGTGAAGTAGATAAAATTTCCGACATTTTCATATCAATCCAAAAATTAAATTAATTAATTTGAATACTTGTTAATAATAGGTGAAAAGGAGGTTCAAATTTTCCGTGAAACTCACTCCAATTTTCAAAATTGGACTTTAAGCGAGCTTTCACATCACCTTTCTAAATACGAGAGTATGGTTTTCTATTTTGAAAATTATGAATGTTTGGAAATTTTTTAAAATTTTCTTCAGTTGTCCGAAAACTAACAAACATATCGGGAAAATTCTTAAAGATTTGGAAATCTCTTTCAATTTTCTATCTAAATTCACCTGTTACATACTGAAAATCAATAATATTAAACAAGTTTTAGCCAATTATAAAAAAAAAACAGGTTCCAAGGTTTTTATCTGCCATTCAGAATTTTATCATGTTTTTTCCAAAATAGAAAGTTTTATAGCATGCATCTTGAAATGCTCTATCCAACGCAAGTCAATTTTTGATAATATCTTAAAAAACAAGCGAGTAATCGATGTTTGAAAGTTCACTATTTTCGTACATATACAGGGTGTGTCTTAGTGATGGGACATTAAAAGT
>JAZBGW010000184.1:0-23474 GCA_037464815.1 Mylabris variabilis
AGCTTAGTTTCTGGCCTTGTGATACAAATAACTATTTTGATTGATATGAATATGCCGAAAATTTTATCTACTTCACGACCATATCATTACAAGTGGCAAATATTTTGAAAATCTGCCTGGAAATTCGATTTTCAATAGACGCTGTTTGTGTTTCTATGCGCTGTGTATCAAATCTAGCTGGTTTGTACCACATCCACGTGGTATACTGTACACTAAATCACAATAACTATAACAACACAAACATGGTCTATTGAAAATCGAATTTCCAAGCAGATTTTCAAAATATTTTCCATTATAATGATATAGTCGTGAAATAGATATAATTTTCGACATTTTCATCTCAACCAAAAACCGGATTAATTAATTTTAATAGTTCTAAATAATAGGTGAAAAGGGGGGGTTCTAATTTTCTAAGAAACTCAGTTAATTTTCAAAATTGTATTTTAAACGAGCTCCATGTCTTAGCCTTTCACATCTTACTAAATTCGAGAGTATGATTTTTTATTTTTAAATTTTCTTCAGTTATCGAAAAACTAACAAACACATTGGGAAAATTCTCAAATATTTGGAAAGCTCTTTCAATTTTCTATCTAAATTCACCTGAAAATCATCAATATTATTCAAGTTTTAACCAGTTATGTAGGAAAATATACGAAAAAAATATTCCGAATTTTAATACATGTTTCCAAAACAGGAAGCTTTAGAACATGTAACTTGAAATGCTCTATCCAACATACGTCATTTTTTGACAGTATCTTAAAAAAAAACAAGCGAGTAATCGATGTTTGAAAATTGACTTTTTTGCACTCCGAATCGACATATAAGTCCGGAATCCCCTTAAATCGTAGACCTGTCGAAAATAGATTCAATTTTCATTCACCGATGCACCCCTGACATATTTCGGCTTGTGCGGGGAATAATTCGAAGGGCTGTTTACGAATCAGTAGGTATTGAAAACTATAAAGACATCATATTATTAGTACTTGTTGTAATTTTTGGCTTCATTGGAGTTTCATGAATTTAAAGCCGGGTTGACTGAATTAAAATAGACGTAATATTATTATTAACTCTTTATTTACGAATGAGTATAAGTTTATCTACAAAAGGATATTTTTTTTGGGTAATTTTCATAGGTAAATTAAGAATTTTCTCAAATAGTACCACTGTCTATTGTAATTCGTTATCTTGTTGGGAATTGTATAAAAACGTCTTTTATTTAGATAGAAATTGTCTGGAAAACAATCAAAACTCACCTTTTTTTCCGTCAACTTTTCACACCTCCTCTGTTTACAAATCTGATGGCTCTTATCATTTCGACAAGGTGCACAATCACCACAATTGTCTTTCCTTTGACAACCAATACATTCTCCACAACGTTTCCGTTTCTTTTTCACTTGTTTATCAATATTGCCTCCAGTAATTTCGTCCATATCAACACTGCCACTACCACCACCGCCACTATTACCACCACTGCCACCAACACTAACACCACCACCACCACCACTGCCACTTAATGAATGATGTGATTTATAACCAGCTGTACTGGATACGGCAGCAACTTGACCGGAATTTTCCGTACTGCCGATTTCCATATTACTGGAAGCACCATCACTTTCTGCTGAACTTTCTAAGCTCGATGCACGGATTTTTCGGCGCTCCTTCTTACGGAAATCGTTGCGTGTCGGCGACATTGTCACACCAATACCATTCAATTTTTTATCAAGACCATTATAGATCCCGCTATCGCTCATTGCTGAGATCGGATTTTGGAATTGGGTCGGATGGAGGCCAACATTCTGGATCTTCAAATTTGGATCTTGTGCATGGATTGCTGTTAGATTTGCGGTTAATTTTAAATCGGCTTCCGATTTTAATACAGTCACCACCGTTGGTGATGATATTAACGGTGTATTTTGTATGATTGTGCCATTCTGTTGGAAGATGCCAGTATTTGTTAAATTCGTTAAATTTGTTGGATGCGTATAGAGTTGTATGTGGCGTTCGTCGAGGAATTGTTGTTGAATCGATGGGATTTCGCGTGCCTGAATTGGCGCCGGTACCAATGGATAACCTCTTGGATTAACAGCACTTAAGGTGTGAAAATTTGAATTTAATGGTGTTAAACTATGACTGCTTGGACTAGATGATGAATTCGGTGATACCGGTGTTAAATTCGTTAATGTTGTCAATGTTGTCGGTTCACTAGATGATGGTGGTGTTTCATTAAATGTTTGGAATTGTGATTGGAATGATGGTAATTTCGATACGCCATTTTGTTGAGCAAATGTATCGGTGAATGTGTTCACTGGTGTTGTTGATGATGATGAATCCGTACCAGATTTCGATTCCCATGGACGATATTGTGGTTGTGATGATATTATCGATAAACCATTCTCGCCACGATCCAATAAACGAGTCTCTGTATAATAATCCCAATTTGATATGTCTAACAGGCGGGTATCAGTGAATAAACGATCTGAACTGAAAGCTGCCGTCGCCGTCGACGCCGATGTTGTATCCATCTCTGTTGAAAATGTTGAGAATGGTGGTAAATTGGCACCTGGTGGACCATCTTGGACGGTCGAACTTGGGGTAGCTGGTGTTGGTGGATAATTTGTTGCCAAGTTTGTATACCCCGCTGTCGATAATTCGGAGTCTTGGCTCAGACTTTCACTCATTTTGTCATCGCATACTTGCTGAATTTGTTGTTGTTGTTGTTGTTGTTGCGTTTGCTTTAATTTTAATTTTACTTTCTATCTAAACTGTCTCTTACTGCACATGAACTTTTCAAATTAAATTATTATTGTCAACGGGTTTCATTATATTATTATTATTAAATATTTTTGTTTAATTTTATAATTTCATTATGAAAATCCTGAATTTCGTCGCTGAGATAGATGAATTCTGAGAAATATGGGCTCAATACTATTTTGTACTCTTTGGAATTTGTACTGTACGTTATTTAATTTAATTTAATTAATCTATTTCATTAATCAATTTTTTTGTGATTTTTATCGTAATTTCGTATAAAAATATTAAAAGTTCTCGTCACTTAAACATTGTCGTTTCTATAAAAAAAATAATGTCTGCAAATAGAAAATTAATCAAATTAGTCATAGAATCAAAAAATACAAATTGAATTCTTGTGAATTTCCACGATTTAACAACTGGAACAAGCAAGGGGGTGGACGGCTCTAGGTGGTGAGAAAGTGCAAAAAGCTCCCCATCCCTCTACACATATCTATATGATGATGATGATGATGATGATGGAAACAACGCAGTCGCGATGTAACGCATTTCCTAGTTGCTCTGTTGTGGGGTCACGGTCGCCTCCTGTTCGCGGGTTGTTCATTCTGAATATAAGGGAAAGTAAAATAAAAGAGAATTGATAAATGATTGGGGCGCATGCGTTGGAAATTTAGTCGATCCTGGGACGCTTGTGTCACGGAAAAACCGACATACTGTATATGTTTCTACTATATACATGCATCCATGTATGTTTATTAGAATATTGTTGAAAAGAGATAGATTGATAAAAATTAAAGCCAAAGAGGGGTGGGTGGTCATTTATAATTTCATATTTATGTGTGTCGAATTAATAATTAAAAGGAATAATTTGTAAATATTGCGATCAAAGTTTATTGTTTTTTTTTCGGGAAAAACACAAGAATTCGATTGTTAAACTATCATCAAAATATAAACTGGAGATTTACCAAATTGTTCAAAAAATTGACAATTCTGCTGTAAATTGTAATTCACCAAACAAATCTAGCACCAATAAAGCGCATATTTGTTTATTTACTTCTGTTAACAACTAATAAAATTTCAAATTATTTTCTATTATACCAATATTTCTGCTGTTACATTTATGTCATTATTATCGTCGATATTTCTGCTAAATTTCGTATTATTATTAAAATTAATAATTTTAATAAAATTTCCAATTTACGTAAATTTCGAATTGTCAATTTTTCTCCCTCACTAGATTGTTGGTAAACAAACAAACAAACAAAACAAAAAATCAACAAAACAAAACAAAAAAAATATAATGGAAAAACTTAAATGGGGAAAACGTTGGAAACACTGACCATGTGTAAATAAAAAAAAGTTCGCACACACACCACCAAACACGCACGTAGTGAAAATACAACTGAAATGACGACGCTACGCACAAAACATGCACACACACACTTTGTGAAGCTTTCATGTCTCGCGCGCCGCGCTTGGCATCTGTCGTGCTTTTAGGCCAATCACAAGCTTCACTTTCTACTACCGGTGACACTGGAACTTCCTATTTCTCGACAATTCATAGACGTTTTTTTCTCCTTTTTTTTCACATCGTGTTTCGTGTTTCATTTCGATTGATTCACATGAATATGGAAGAGGCAGAAGACGGCGATAACGACGCCGAAAAGTACTCGATTTTGATTATTTGATTCATATAGAAAAGTCGATAGAAAGCAATAAAGCCAAGAGCTTTCATCCAAATGAGAAATTACAAATAAATTACACAACAACTTCTCTATTTATTGAAATTATTTAGAAATTCTCTATTGAATACTGCCAAAAAAGTTGTTTCTATTTGTTTGTTCAACTTTTTAACAATTCCAAATCCTAAATTTTGGTCGTGCTACCATCTTGCGTAAAACTTCCTACTAGAATTCAAAGTAGAAGTCTTCCATCGCTGTTTTTCGATAGTAAGGGCACAGGGTGGGCTCGAGGGCTGTTCCAATTCCCTACAGCTCCAAAAGGTACGACTAAAGTAACAAGATTAGGGCCAAATATTTGCACAATCACTATCAGTGGACCGTTAGCTCGGGGGCCTTGGGCTAACACTGTTTAGGAGCCTACCCAATTAGGCCAAGGGTTAGTTGTGGCAAAACTGTTTTGGATTTCACTGAAATAATAATTATTAGGTCGATAGTTGAAGTTTGAAATGAATTTTATTCAAATATTAATTAATTAATCCAACACATACCTGACCTTCAAGTACTCCGAAAAGTTCCCAATTTGAAAATAAGAATAAGTAAATCAATGTTCTGTTTTGTATTTCTCATTATTTCATCTATACCGTGTATGTTTTAAATGTGGTCAATTATTATTAAACTTCTGTTATTTGGAGAGCCATTAGAAAAATATTTAGGGTCCTAGAGGTGATTTTATCAAAAACAGCACCGCGTAACTCATTTGGAATTCGGTCAAAAAACGCTCGTTTCTGATGATGTCAAGATATTTTTACCAACCAGCTGTACACGACTTCGAATGACTAAAGGATCCTCCCAACATTGATTTTTTCGTTTTTCTCCATTTTCTTATAAAATAAGTGGCAATCTTTTTTATTTTCTCTAGAAAGTTGTGGAGAAAAACGAATAAAATCAGAGCTGAGATCCTTGATTTATTTTTTGAAAGTCGTGCCATTCTCCAGAGCTAACGTTTTTTTAACGGACTTAAAAATGAGCTACAAAGTCCTATTTTGCTAGACTATTCTCTAGAAACTACCCTACAACATAATTCGAAGTGCTCTATTATTTTGATAACAAAGGCCAAATTTATACTCCCATGCCGGACACTCTGTACATTTTTATAATGTTTGGGGCCCGTAAGACTGGCTCACCCCGGGGCCCGTTGAATGTCTTAGCGGCCCTACAATCTTGCAGTTTTTGCACCGCCTGTATTCTGCAAGCTGACAGCCATCTTTTTGTTTCAATTTTGCCAGAAAATTAAGAAAGTTTTTCTGTACTAGCAGTTTTATTAATGGAAAAGCCATTAAATCATCTACAAACTTTATAAATCTATGATTGTATTTTAAATAAATTTTTCTAGTTCTTCCTTGATAAGAACTAGAAAATTTATTTAAAATACAATCATATATAGAAACCTTGATGGAGAACCACAATAATATTTATGAATCTAGTTGCATGATAATTATTTGTAATATGTGAAAATGACAAGTGAAGAATTTTCTAGAAAATTCATTGAATTGTCAAAAATTAGAATTTCTTCGCTTAAACTTGCAAACAGGTTGTCGGCTGGTTTTTCGGCTTTAAAATTGTGCTCAAATTCTTAAAAACGGATTTTTCCGTTTTTATTAATTTTCCGGGAAACCAACAACTTCAAGTATATTGAAAATTTTCTTGGAGATTTGGGGAGTCCTATCACTTTGCTATATATGATTGAATTTCCATTGCAAACTACTCAATATAGGCCAAGTTATGGGGGAAAATATAAAAAAAATCTCGAAGATATTCCTCTATAATTCCGAATTTCCCAAAAGAAAAGCGAGCCTATAATGCACCTACAAATGCTCTTTCCAAAGCGTTATTTCAAAGAATTTAGAAGTTGTACTTTATTCAGCACAAGACACCCCCTATTTCTAATTTAATTTCTTATCTTACATTTTCAGTTTCAATTATTTTTATTATTTTAGGCCCATAAAGTTCATGCCCAAGTCCGCCTCTGTATAACATGTATAACTCTTTAATTTAGGGGGACCCAGCACAAAATCTGCGCTACCACTGTTTCTGACAAGGGATTTTTCATAAAGCATTTCGTCAGTAGCGGAACTACCGTACAGCAAAAGGGAGCAGTGCCAGAGGGCTCGAAGAAGCTGGGGGGACCTAAAATTCTGCCTTTATACAAAACAATTTGTAAGCGTGCACTTAATTGTAATTATTTCATTATGAGCATTATCTTTCACCTCATCTTTGTCCCTTCAGTTCCACCATCGATACTAAATTTAGAAAAAACATTTTGACAGCAATAAAATACTCTCTAATCAATTTATTATTTCAATTCTATCAAAATTTGTAAAAGAGAAAGAGATGAATTCTGCAGGGGGGCCCAATTTTAAAACTCCTCCACTGCATATCACAGAAAAGGTGTTTCCTCTTCAAGAGATTGTAGCACTTATTTGGATCAAATGGGGGCCCCCGAATCATATCTAAGCGTCAGAAAATCTAACATGTCAAAATTCTAGAATAATGTCACCAAAAAATGACCGTTTACGAATAGAATTTGTGTAAATTTACTCATGCAAAAGGCTACAAGCATTCTACAATAAGTGGTCTTCAAGATTGCAAAGTCTTTAAGGCCGGCCAAAAATCCTCGTCGGTCAAGGCGATGATAGTCACGATCATGAAAATGTCACTTCCAATGCTAAAAATTTTTTTCGACGGCAACATTCGAATCACATAAAAAGGGGGCTTCCAAATCGTGGGTTGTTATCGCTAGAGGCTTTATGGGGGCGAAATAAAATACAATTTTAATCAGTCAAAACGAATATATTTTCGGAAGGACATTACAAAAATTCACAAAAGGCAAAAAACACTTCAATGCAATTTCGAACAAAATTCAATCAATTTCAAAATAATTTTCGACGAAATTACATTGATCTCAAAAATAATGTTTTCGCAATAGCAAATAGACAAAATGGTATTGCAATTAAATTGATGAGATTAGGTTGCATCATTAGACCGCTATTGCCCTCAGTAGTAGCGTCGGGGCCCGGTGAATTTTGAGCATGTAAATTTTGCGCCAACATCAGCATTACGATTACGAAGATATAAAAATATTTCGCCATGATTATATTTTCAATTAATCTATATTAGAAAATCATAATTATTAAAAGAAATATTAAAATAAATTAAATTTTTTTACCAAATTCGCCGTAGAAGAATTTGCGTGTTGTACGTGTCAGAAAACTTTCGCCGAATGTTGTTTATACGAGAATTACTATAACAACCCCACTTGTTTTCACAGCAATCTTCGTTAAATATTTTAAAACAAAAAAACGACGCGCACTTGATCAAAAAAAAATAGCCAAATTAATATAATATAATATCTTTATTATAAAAACAATAAGGAATTAATCGATTTTCGATTTTTTACAATCAACATTATCCTGGTCATCTTCTAATTTACGTTTAGTCTCCGCATTATTAAAAACTAAATTCTTGAATTCCTCATATTTCTGTTTATCGCCCAAAAGACCGACATTTTGCTCGTCTGCATCATCATCATTCGTCTTTTTAGTTAAAATACTCTGAATATCATTATCATTACTATTGTCATGATAATTATTCAATTTCGCATGCGAACTACTTGACGTATCAGTCTTTAAAATTTCACGTAATATCATCGTTGCATACGATGATGATTTCAGTGAAAATTCCAAAATTAAAGCTTTATATTTCCCATCTAAAACAAAAACAATTAAAATAATTAAACCAGCTTGTTTTGGTGCACAACTCACTTTCAACACTTTGCGGTTCTGGTACTTTCTTTAAAGCTTCCAAATCGGATTGAATTAGATTATAATTTGGATCATCATAATGCATAATTTTCCACGTTAAATCTTCAGCTTTCCCTAAAAGCTTCCGATAGGTACCACTTAATGTGTACGTTCTGAAAGTAGATCAATCAATTTTATTATTCATTAGTCTAGGTTTTTAAAAAAAATATATTTACTGCACTTTCTGTTTTGGCATTTCCAAACACAGACCGTAACTTTCTAGAATTTCTTTATAATAATCTCTCATATTATCAGGATAAACGATATCATAGCCTGGCAGTGGTAAAACAACATCGAAGATTGTGTAATTGTTTAAATCATCCAATGTTAGTGGTTTTACTGTAGGTTTCGTTGTCTTTTCATCTTCTAAAAAATTGATTAATTTTAATTATTCGAGAATTGAAATCTTATAACCGTTTCTTCTAGATAATTATTGTATTAACAAAAGAATTACAAAGTCCCAAAATTGGAACACCTTGTATAAATGTTACGACGATAATTGAATGTCGCATTTATTTATGGATAATTCTTGAACTTATCCAATTACCTAATGTTGAATTACAGTACACAGATCAAGGACGGGTATAAAACATGCCATAAAGAGCTCGTTTTTTTCTGTAAATTATTTTAGAAATAGCGCAAAAAGAGTAAAACTGCTCAAATGACACTATTGTTTTCAATTTTAAACGATTTGATGTGAGGTTATCGATAAATTCAGGAATCTTTTCAATTTTAAACTAGCAAGGAAACATTCCCAGGTGTCCCTCTCTGATTTTAATGAAATTTATGTATGTTGTTCTGTGTTAAAATCTAAGGATTTCAATCTGCGGAAAAACAAATCTATGAGGTGAAATCAAGTTTCATAAACTTGCAGTTAGTATAATCAATCATTATTTTCAGGATAAACAATGAGGAAGAGCGGTCTATACTTTGAGTTTTTCCGAAACTCATGTCAGTTGAAAGAGAATAAAAAAGTAGGAGATCCCTTTTTTGGATTGTTCTGAAAAATTATGTTTAAAGGGTGAACATCCCCCAATCAAATCTACACCGATCAGGATGAAAATTTCGACAATTTCTTTCTCTTTTTTGTTCTAATTCATAAAGGATGGATTTTTCTGAATTTTCTGGTATATTGCTTAGTATTAATTTTATTTGATACATAGCTACACTCATATTTATCATGTTGAACGTATATGTATGTATATGATACATACAGGGTGATTCAAGACGATGGGCTATTAAAAGTTGATAAAATTTGCTCTGTAATTGTTATGTCCCCTGAATTTTCTCTCGAAATTATTTTCGTTGTTCTAGCTATCCCCCTTATATGGGGTAGTGCACCCTACTCATTTATTTTCAATAGAATGGTATATTTTTATTGCATTTTTGAATTTTTTGATGAAATCGAAAGTTTTTCAAATACTTCATCTTTTATTGCAATTTTAAAATTTGCAGTGTTGGATTGAAAAATTCAAAACATCGAAACTATTGCAGTTGAAAGATTAAAATTTGAAATTCTAATAGCACAAGCAACGTACTTTCCATCAATTTTTATAACACCTAATTATCTTTCAGCGTTTGGCTGAAATAAATTTTTCTTTCAAGCCATTTTCAAGGTGGGATATCTTACTTAATTTAAATAGAACACCATATTTTTCTTTATATGGTTAGATAGAGAATAAAATTATGCATCGAACTGTTTTAGCATTCCCTATACCTATCTTTGATAATTTTTCAGTTATTCAAAATTTTCAATTACATCTAATATTCTCTCCTGAAAGTAAATGTAAAACATAGAAGGCTTAGGAAAACAACTTTCAATTCATTTGTCACAATTAATATAAAAACAATTAATTAATTTTAAACTATCTCAATGGAGAAAAATGGAAGAAATTGATAAAATAATTAAATAAATATTTATTGCATTTGCTTTTTGTGCATGTGGGATGTCCTAAAGTTGTAAAAAAACATTTAAAAGATTCAATATTAACGTCATTTAAGATATTTTGTCATTTTGCTAAGCCTTCTATGCATTTCATTATAGTTGAATTAGGTTAGCATTGGCGACTAGACGTATTAAATTCTCTTTCAAGGGAGGTGATTGGACCAAATTAAAATTTTAAATAATCGATTAAATTATCAGTGATAGATGTAGGAAGTGCTAATACAGTTTGATGCAGAATTTTTTTCTCTATCCAATCATATAAGGAAATATATGGTGTTCCATTTAAAATAAGCAATTTTCCCACCTTGAAGATGGCCTGAAAAAAATTTTATTTCAGCCAAACGTTGGAAGGTAATTAAATTTTGTCTGAACTGATAAAAAGTACATTATTTGTATTACTTAAATTCAAAATTTCTACATTTCAATTATTATAGTTTCAAAAATATGAATTTTTCAATCAAACACTGCAAATTTTGAAATTGCACTAAAAGCTGAAATATCTGAAAACTTTCAGCGCTAGACCATGGGTCATGTTATCATTATAAAAGTCCCCTTCGATTTCATAGAAGGATACAAGACTGCAATAAAAAATGTACCATTCCATTTAAAATAAAATAGTAGGGTGCACTACCCCATAGAGGGGGGGGGGGCTAGAACAACGAAAATATTTTCTAGACAAGGTTCAGGGGACATGATGGCTATATACCAGATTTCAGAAACTTGCATCAATCAGAACTTCTTATACTTTTAATGGCCCATCCTCTTGAATCACCCTGTATACGTTCAACATGAGAAATATGGGGGTAGCTATGTATCAAATAAAATCAATATTATGCTATATACCAGCGGTTGAAAATTCAGAAAAATCTATCCTTTATAAATTGGAACAAAGAAAGAATTTGTCGAAATTTTCATCCTGATCGGTATAGATTTGATTGGGGGATGTTCACCCTTTAAACATAATTTTTCAGAAAAATCCAAAAATGTATCTGCTACTTTTTATTCTCTTTCAACTGATATTAGTTTCGTCAAAATCCAATGTATAGTTTTCATTTTATAGCAATTTTCTCAATTTCAACACCTACAACTCTCGCCATACTTTAATGTGCAACAAAGACAGCTCTTTCTCATTTTTTATCCTGAAAATAATGCCGTTTGTCCCATACGATTGATTATTCTAACTGCAAGTTTGTGAAACTTGAAAAGTACCCCCTTAAACCCCAAACTTTGAGAGGTGATTTCGTCCCCTAGATATACTTTTCAGCGGATAAGAAAAACATGCGTCCCTTAAATTTTAACAGAGAATAACACATCTAAATTTCATTAAAATCGACGAGGGACACCTGGGAATGTTTCCTTGTAGATACTGTTTCATAATTTTAATAAAAATTGATACCTTCAACGGAATTCTCAATATCATCAATATTGTTATCGATTACAACTAAATCACCTTCAACGACGTTCAAACCGAATTGTTCGATACGTTTCGATGCAACACGATTCCATACAAGACTTTGAAATGAATGAATATACAACAGCCTCATATTTCTAGGAATCTACAAGAATTCATTCGAATCCAATTAATTAATTAAATTATAAAATATGTAAAAAATACAAACATTTTCCAAAGCATTAACATAATCATTACAATTATTCTTCGCTAATCCTGATAATAACATAAATTCAACACAACGATTCTTATTATCATCAAATTCATCTAAAGCTTTCTGTGCATCTTTTGTATCGTTATAGATACGTTTCGCTTTTGCTATATCTAGATCTCGATCTTCATTTTCTATAGGTTTTAATATAATTTCACAAGCCTATAATTATAAATTTTTATAAATTATCTAAATTAAAAATTAATGAAAGAAACAAACCTCTTTCCAATTGCCTAATAATAACTGGATACCTATCGAGAATGTTGGTACTGCTTTATCATTACCAAACCGTTGTAAACCGTAATAATTAATAAAACCGTTATTTTTCAATTGATTTACAGATTGTTCAATTGTCTCATTATCAACAGTAATATTTCTTAAAGCGATCCTAAATCGATTACCACACAATTGTCCTAATTTCAACGGTGCATTTTTAAAACAAAGATTACCAATTTTAATATTCTTTAAACATTTCGTTTTTATAATCAATTTCCATGGTTCAACTTTACGTACAGAGAACCATTGGGTGGTTTTAGCTCGGCGATCTTTAACACCGGCATAATTAAAATTTGCCGAAGCAATATTTAAACAATCAGCAATCTTCATTGTTGCCTCCAATGTATCTAAATTCTCTTTATACACTAAAAAATGAACATATTCACCTAAATTCTCCGGCCATTGATTACCACGATCACGTTCGTCTTTATTATACCGTTTGAATTGCATCCATTTCTTATCATCAACCACTACAGTATTTGCACAGATTTTCTTCAAAAAATACTCTCTTATCAATTGATGGATTGATTTACGTTGTTCTTTCGATAGATTATCAGCATCGAAATTAAACGTTTCATTTATATCATCCGATTTTGATAACGTTTTCAATTTCTCCCATATTTCTTGTGGTAAATATTCTAAAGGACTCTCGATAACTTCATCACAATTCTTAGTACATTTCTTCGATTTATTATTTTTAAATTCTTCAGGTATTGAATTATTGGTCAATCGGGCAACATTACCATCACAATCGATTTCGTTAACTTGAAAATCCGAAAATCTGGCCTTAATTATACCCGAAAAACCGTCCAATTTATTGAGAAACTGTGTAATACCAACATCCAATTCTGATAATTGGTTTTGATGGTAGTAGATTTTTGGGGTGGTGGTACGTTTATGATTCGAAAATTTTGTCGATTTTCTGTTGGACCGGTGGAAATTCTTGCGTTTCATCGACATACTTTTACACGACTTGAGGCAGCGAAAATGTCTAGGTTATATTTTCCTAACCTCACTAGTTTAGTAATTTTTGATTCTCTTAGGTTGACCTGCATGGCTTACAAACATGGATCTTGTATATTCATAGATAGCGCTTTCTCCCGAAATAGTGAAGCAACCAAAATTTCCACCATTTATTTATTTATTGTATAATTTACCATCTGTAAAATAGAGGACTGGCGAGGGAGGTATATTAACCGTATATTATATTATTCTGATTATCGCAAATCGAATTTTATTGTTCATAGCCCGATATATTATGGTCCATGCACCAAACAAAAAGGGATGGATTCCAAATGTGGGACTAGTATTCAGGTGCTGGAAAAGCTCCACATTAGACTACCATTCAGAGATGAATTCTGAATATTTTGAAAACTGGTTAAATTAAAGCATCTAGTGGTATCCTCAGAGTAACCATCCCTTATAATTATGGACAATGCAAGGTACCATTTTCGAAAGGAGATAAAAGGGCCTACTAGTGCTTGGAAAAAACAAAACATCCAGAAATTTTTAAATGACAACAATATATCCTATTGTCAACAGGATACAAAGAAGTGTCTTTTAAACATATACAAGTCACATAGAGTACCAACAACCTATGTAGTAGATAAAATTATTCGTGAGGCTACTTTGTTTGCCTCCATACCATTGTGTTTTTAGTCCAACTGAAATGGTATGGAGTCAAGCGAAGCGATTTCATGATCAGGAAGTTTTAAAAGGTGTTGAGGTTGTTCAAGCTTGAGAGAGTGCTCTAAATAATGTTACTGTTCAACTTTGAGCACGCTCATAAAGTAACTTTAGAATACTGGGACATAGAAAGAAACATTATTTACTGACAATAAAGCAATCGATGTAACTGGTGATTCCAGTGATACAGAATCTGAGGACGAAAATAACCTAAACATTCTAAACATTGATTAATCTCAATCGTTTTTTTAATTGTACTCTATGTTTTTACATAGGCATTTGTTTGAAATATCTTCTTCATATAAACATATCTTGTATTCTTGCTCATCAATGTTTATCAGTGCCGATTAAAAATAAGAAATGTCTTAATTTTTTATTAATAGGTAAATTACTGTGTTTATTTCTAATTTAAAACCTTTTACTAGCTTCAACAGGTTAAAGGCAACAAACGTTTAATCATCTACAAAATGTATAAGAAAATGTGCATAATATAATAAGTAATAAGTAAGAAAATTTTCAAATTTCGCGGTTCAATAGGGTCTACTCTTCACCGCGCAATGACGGATGTCGTCGTTAGTAACTTTTCTGTCATTTAGTATTTTCAATTTGATCAGTACGACTACTATACAATCATTACTTACAGTCGATCCATAGACAAATTATACTATCTACACTATATACACGAAAACTTGTTTTAAAACAGGTCAAACGAGTTTATATTGGGTTTAAAAGCAAAAATAAAAATACGATACCTATTAATGTTATTTTATTCTGTTGTTTTAACATAATGATTACAATTTGTTCTGTTTTAACCACTCTTCATCCGTTAAAGTCCATACTTTCCTGTCAACTCGTTTCGGTTTGATTGTAACACAATCACCCTCAGTTGAATTAAAAACACTCTTATATTCGCCATTTATTAACGATTTAACCATATACGGCCCTTCAAGGTGATAACCGAGTTTTGCATAATAATTCCTCGTACCAACACCAGAAATAACCGCCATCTTCGTTGATTTATGCTCATTGATAGCGATCTGTTCAGCTTTTTCCATTAATAAACTACCATAACCTTGATGTTGAAATTTATTAATATTACGTCCACTAACTGGTACAACACTACCATAAACATGTAATTCTCTAACAATTGAACATGAACCCAACAATTCTGGTCGATAGGTCGTCTCTTTTGAACATTTTCTCAATCTACAAGGATCACATTATGAACGATTTAAAATAATTAAACAAAACGATACCTTAATAAACCAATTAAGATATCCTGTTGTGGATCTTCGTAGCTTAGAAACGTCTCCCAACCACCATTTGCATAATAATCACGTCGTATCAATTCAACATCATTCGGTCGGACTTTTTCATGGATCTCAGTAATGCCAACTTCACGTGTACGTACATCACGACATTTTAAACCTAAATCTTTCATACGTTGTAGAGCTAATTCACGTAAATTTCCATGTTCTACACCTGAACTATTTATTCAAAAAAAAAGATTAAATTTCCATCAAGATTATTTCTAACGAATTTCTACCTAACAAGTGGCATCGGTATATCCCGTTGGACGCGATAAACCCGAGTCCATGGTGGTACCAAAGCTAGAATATTTGCAATTAAATCAACCAATACAGATGGTGGATAACTCTTATAACGACCAGTTTTCCATAATTCATATAAACCGGTGCCGCGTATAACTAACGTTGGATAGATTTTTAGACCATCAGCTCGAAAATCTGGATTCTCGAAGAATTCCTATCAATATCATTAATTAATTTAAATAAATTTGTAGACGATTTAAATATTACAATAAATTGTTCAATATCGCGTTCTAAATCGACGTTTGGCAAATCGGGCATCATATGGGCTACCACTTTATAACCAGCATCTTTCGCTAAATTAAACGTTTCACATACGGCTTTCACGGTATGTCCACGGTTCGTATCTAGAGCAACATCCTCATAGACAGATTGAACACCTGTAAATGTTCACAAATTTTTAAAATTCTTTCAGATTTTCTATTAATGGAAATTTACCGATTTCTAGCCTAGTACATCCATATTTCAACATATCAGATAGATGTTTTTTTAAACAATAATCCGGTCGTGTTTCAATCGTAATTCCAATACATTTAATATTACTACGTTCTGAACAGATAACAGCCTCTTCAACTGAATTACTTTTATGTCCAGATAATGCATCATGTAGATTTCTAATGAAATAATCACGATATGAATCCGGTAGACTCATAAATGTACCACCCATTACAATAAATTCAACTTTATCAACACTGTGTCCTAATTGTTTTAATTGTTCGATACGATGTCGTGTTTGTAAATATGGATCATAACGTGCTCTTATAGCACGCATCGATGTCGGTTCATAGCCTGTATAGCTTTGTGTTGAATATTCAAAATCTGAATCAGGACCACCGGGACAATAAACGCATATATTGCCGGTCATATTGATGTGTGGACAACGGTGCGGCTTGCACATTACAGCCACAACAGCAATCTACATAATGTGACAATAATTGAAATAATTTTTATAAAAATTTAAGGGTAGAAACTCAAAACTTACACCACTAGCTGTACGGATCGGTTTCGCTAACAATTTCGGTACCAAAGTCTTGCGATATTCGATTGGTACAGCTGCTATAATATCGACTAATTTCGGTGAACTATTCAAGCCGTATTTAGACGAGATTCGAGTCTTTAATGAATTGAGATTTACATCTTTCTTATCTTCTTGGGCTTTAATCAAAAATTGTACAATTTCCGCTATTGTTATCACTTTACGTTCTTCTAACGTTAAATATGAATATTCTAAAAATGAAATTTATAATAATCCATAATTTTTATCGAAATATTGATAATAAATACCATTAATTTTCTTCCCCATCGTTGTGGACCACACGAAACATAACCTAAGATTCTGCGATGAATTTTTGAGGTTAAGTCGCCCAACAAAATTTAATTCCAAGATAAAGCCATTTTGAACAAATATTTTGCACATAAATGTACACAAAACCGTTCTTATAGTATTGCCAATTATAATAAATTTGTAGTTATGTAATGACATCCAATTACATCTTGAAATTGAGTAAATTTGTGTGTTTAGTCAGGTGTTCTAATTTAAATTTCCCGCGTTTTGTTTTATTACATTGCCAAATTTCTCAAATGTTCGGAAGAACATTTTTTTATTTATTATATTACTATTTCCAAAGATTTTAATCAAAGTGTAATATATGCAGGATTATATTTTAATTGTCGTTATATTTACTGTTTTTGGACCAATTTCTAGTGTTATTTTTCTCAAGATTTTGTTTGACATGGCAACGTTGTTTGGTTTAGTTTGTTAAATGGTCGCCCCACGTTTGTTGCGTGCGTATCAAAGAATGTTTGGTAAATTTTTGTCAGTCAGCAAATGGCGTCTGGGTGGAGGTGTACGAGAATTTTCAACGTAAAAGATGAATGAAACGTGTATCGTGTTTATTTTCCATCAAAAACATCGTAAATAAACAATAAATTTTCTATTGATATAAGAAAAATTGATAAGATGCAGTGATTTAATGGATAAAAGCGTTATTAATTTCTTCTAATTTTTTGATGTAACATCCAGCGACAATCTGAAGCTATCAACAAATACGATTAAAATCCAAGAAATAAACAATGAACGAAGAAGTTGATATAAAGACTGCAGAAGGTAGACCGATTTGGCCACCAATAGATAATGTAAATGTTACACAATTACAAACAGTACCGCATCCAAATATGCCACCAATACCAGCAATACCCCAAGGTGTTGCACCAATGAATCAATCGAATTTAGAATTTGATTTACCATTTGAATTATCACAACAAGGTTGGAGGAAGTTTTGGTCGAAACGTGAAAACCGGCCGTACTTTTGGAATAAACTAACTGGCGAAAGTTTATGGGAGATGCCAATAGCTAAACCGCACTTTGATCCAATTACAGATCCATTAGGTATATGTGCACCACCACCACCATCACTACCACCAACAGCAGTATCATTACCACCACCGCCGCCACCAACAGCAACTATACAACAACCACAACCACCAAATCTACCAATGCCGATTGTTAAACGTCGTGCTTCAGAAGATATCAACGGTCCACAACAGGCGAAGAAATTCATCTTAGCCGGACCATGGGATTTGGATGTACCAACGAATGTGATTATTTTAGAACGAAGTCCGTGTAGTTATATGCATTCACATCCAGAAATTGAGGCATATCGTTGCAGTTTATTAGCAAAATTAAGGCAATGCTATCAGGAATTGTGCCATTCAAGGGAATCAATCGATGCACCGAAAGATTCATTTAATCGTTGGTTGATGGAGAGGAAAGTTATCGATTCAGGTATAAAACATTATTTTAAATATTACATTTACCTTATATTTCACTATAATTTATTCGGGTAGTATTGAAGACAGGAAATTATTGGAAATTATTTTGATTTATGCTAAAAACTAAGGGTAGTTGCTTTGTTAGAAAAGAATACCAGTAAGTACTGTGGATGTTAAGAATATTGTACGCTAGTCATATGAATAATTGTATAAAGTCAAGCTATATTAGTTCTAAAAGACTAAAATCCAATAAGATTTGCGACTTTGCAGATTTCTGGCAAGTTTAGGTGAGTTACCAAATAGAAATCAAACCGAATTTTCTTAATTCTAACCACTCGGAAACGTTTATTTTCCTATTAGATTGTGAATCCATCTTATTAATTACATCAAGCTACGATTACTGTTAGAATTGCTGTAATATTTTACGATGTTTATTCCAGATTAGATAACAAATTGATAAAATTGGAGAGCCGATGTTATTGCTTAGTTTTTCATCAATCTCGTCAATCACTACAGTCTAATAAATTGTCTACGTGTAGACTGTTTTCCTATTATTTTCTATATTTGCTTTTTATTTCTTATTGTTCATACAATTGAAATATTGTTATTTATTAACATATTTATTTTTCAGGATATGATCCATTGTTGCCCAGCAATTGTTTTCCAGAGATCTCAATGTCAATGTATAAAGAAATAATGAATGATATACCGATTAAATTAGTAAGACCGAAATTTACTGGTGATGCACGTAAACAATTATCACGTTATGCTGAAGCAGCTAAAAAAATAATGGAATCTCGTAATGCTGAAGCTGAAAGTCGTAAAGTTGTTAAATGGAATGTTGATGAAACATTTCAATGGTTAAGGAAAACAGTTGGTGCTACCTATGATGATTTTCAAGATCGTTTAGCACATTTAAAACAACAATGTCAACCTCATTTAACAGAAACTGTAATTTATATTTGTTGTTTTATTCTTTAATTGATTTTTTTTTCTATTTTGCATCTATAATAGCGTTGTTAACAAAAGAAGTGCTTTAATACCTGTTAACGCACTCCTTTTGGGTATTTTAATAGCCAGTATAATTTATTTTCTTAAGATTGGCAGCTTGCGCATGCGTCTTTCATAGTCAATATGATTGGTGTTACGCTAACCAAACGTCAACATCAAAGATATATTTACTATAGTCGTCGCCAAATAACTTTGATCACGGGTCGCCATTATGAAACGTATGAACTAAGACGAAAAATTATAAGCACGTATTTGACTAATTGTTTGTTTTGCTTTTTTTGCGCTCAAAATATTTAACGAATTAATTACAAATTGTTTTCCAAACATTTGCCAGATAATAGTAAAGAAACCGTAGCTCAAAATCAAGTAAAAATTTCAATACTTTGACAAATATAGATCAAATCTACTCCTGTGTTCATTTTTACAACGACGGGAGAGCGACAAGAGAATATCTTTGTCCTGTGCAGCGTATTAAAAAAGGATGGCCGTTTAATCAAGACAGTAGTTTTTATTGTCATCTTTGTTTAACTGCTTAAATTTATAATGTGAGATGTCTTTTAAATGATAATTATTAGTTCACTCGTTAGTCTTCGAAGATCAAAGTTATCTGACAACGACTGTAGATTGCTAATGTGCTACTTATGTTTCGTATTGGAATAGGTAGTAACAAGTTTTTTAGATGACCTCGACAGTTTATATTCTTTTCAACTAACTACTAATTTAAAAAAGAATTAGATATTTTGGTCCATGGTGGCTACAAATTTTTACTCACATTAACAGTCTATATAATACAATATCTTTGGTCAACATTGACAATATAACGTCAAATTATTTTGTGCCTTTATTTATTTATTCTCGTTAAATGAACAATTATTGTAAATGTTTAACGACTACATGAGACGTATCGCTAGGATTTATTGTAATCCCAGGTACGTTATTTGTTGATACGAAATTTTAATTTAATTTATTATTGCCACTCACATTTGTGGTTGTTTCTGAATTTAAATGTAAAGGGGAAGTTCAAAAGAAAAAACAATTGAACAATTTTAAAATGTCGCGCTTATGGATGTGAATTTACGGTATTTTATTTTTTTATACAATACATGTATATTATATCGTCTTATACGGTATTTAACGCCGTATTTTATCTAAAAATTAGCGGAAGCTGCTACTACGTTGAATATTAAATTAAGCTGTTAGAGTTATACGTTTATCGTTAGCTGATTATTGAACAGACACAAACAAATAAAATGTTGATATTTTAGATTAAAATTAAGAAAAAAGAATTGCTATTATCTGTTTTAGTGATGTGAGTATGTAAAATACAATAGTATAATACAGTCGTATAATAGGTAAAATACCGTATGTATTGAAGGTTTAATACCTAGCTTAAGACGGCATTTCACATTTTGGGCTACATTTTACCACTTTGACCGGAACGAAAAATAAGTTTATTCAATTTTTCAATTTTTTCCATTAATAAGCTGAAATATCAACAATTTATTCCTTTGTGTATGTGTCTGATCACTGATCACCGANNNNAGTGTTTGCTCCCGCCAATTTTTAAATAAAATACGGCTAAAATACCATTATAATACAGTATAATATACACCGTATTATACAAAAAATAAAATACCGTAAATTAACATCACTAATCTGTTTTGATTTTACTCTTGTGTAGCTGTCAAAGAGGTAAAAATTATATCAACACAGCCTTATTTTATTCAGTGTCGTATTAAAGTTGGTATTAAACTTTTAATATACACGCTATTTAATGTATTTTACAACTGTATTATATACACTCACATCACTAGTCGCGCTAGTTAATACCAACTGTCGCAAAATTCCCTCAATTTCAAGGGTTCATTTTTTTTATTAAAAAAGGGTGCAAAACAGAAAAAATTATATAAAAAACTTGTTCCAGAAGTCAATTCTTGTACTCGATCATTAAAAAACTTGCGCTAGCGCGCTTGTTTTTTAAACTTGGTCTCGTACAGGAATTGTCAACTTTTGAAACTCGTTTTTCAATATACTATTATTTTATTTTTATAGGTAAAATCATCAGTTGAGGGGATCTGTTTGAAAATCTATAATTTATCTTGTGAATATGCGAAAAAAGTTCGTGAAAAAACCAATTTGATATTAAAAGAACATGGAATGGAATTACATCCAATTGTACCAGTTACAACAACACGTAAAGTTTGGTGTTATCCTGTGCAATTTTTAATCGGTTGTCCACGTTTACCTGTCGTTGAATTTTTACCAGATCGTGATTTAGCTTTATTAAGATTTCAAAATGATACTGTTGCCATAAATACGATGCACTTACAAAAATTGGTAAGCCGACATTTTAAATTATCAATTTTAAACAAATTAATTAATAATGGTAAATATAATTAGGAACACTTGTATCGCCATAGTTGTTTTGATGATAAAAAATTCGAATTATTCATACCGAGAGTATGGGTAATGTTGAAACGTTATGCGACTTATTTAGGCGTATATCCATCATCGAATAATGCAAATTGTGATGTACATGAAACACAAGTTTCTCTTCCTGTAACAGTTTTCGAATGTTTGAATCGTACATTTGGTGTGACATTTGAATGTTTTGCATCACCATTAAATTGTTATTTTAGACAATATTGTTCAGCATTTGCTGATTGTGATTCATATTTTGGTAGTAGAGGGTAAATTTATAAATTATTTATATAGTAATTATATTAAAATAATAATGTTTTTAATTTAGGCCATTTTTACAATTAAAAGCTGTATCAGGATCATTTCAAGCGCATCCACCATTTTGTGAGGAATTAATGGAAGCGGCTGTTATACATATGGAACGATTATTAACTGAAAGTCCGGAACCTTTGAGTTTTATTGTTTTTTTACCAGATTACCGTGAACCAACACCGAGTGCTCTTATTAGAATCGAATCAAGTCAGTTTAAAAGGAAACAAGTAACGATTCCGGCTTATGAACATGAATTTCGACATGGTTTCCAACATGTTCTCAATAGGTTAATTGATTTAATTGTTATGTCAAATTAAAACATAAATGATTTAAAAAAAAAAACATGATTATAGATCTGAGTTGAACGTAAAATCAGCTCATGGTACTGTGATTATTTGGTTACAAAATGTTGCCGGAAATCAACGTTGGGAGCCGACAGAGGAACGTGTACAATCAGTAATGGAAGCCTTTAGACCGGGACGTGAACGTGAACGAGATCGACAAGAATTATTAAGTCCGACAAGACAGGGCAATACATCGGAGAGTAAAGAGGTTTTGATACAGTAAATTTTTTTAATGATATTTGTACATATACAGAAAGTAGTAGTGGAACGAGATACATTAAACTAAAGACAAAGAGCACGTAATTTACAATTTTATTTTTAATTGAAGGAACATGATATAAAATGTCTACCATTTAGGTAGTGTTTAATCTTTGTTTTTATGGAATTAATTTAAAAATCTAATGTGTCTCGTTCATTGTTTTTAATGTATATTAATTTATACACATCAGCATTTATATCTATATACCTATATTTTTATACTGTATACAAAATTTCATTCATATTTATATTTTTTTTGTCGTCTCCAATTATCCTAAATTATTTCAAAAGTTAGGTACCTGAGATTAATTTGGCATAGTATTTTCTCCTTTCCTCCTATGTGCCCTTGTAAATTGGTTAATTTACACGTTTTATCATAAAAAAAATCAAAAAAAAGTCTATTGTATATATTTATTAATATATTTAGTAATACAGAAGAGAACGTACTTTAATTTCTATCAATTTCACGAAATAGCTTTGTATAAAGCCAAAATATTAGATACTATGATTATTATATAGTTTTGATTTTGTATCTGAATATAGCTATTGTGTAAAAAAAAAACACTTAATAGTATAGAGACTATTTAATATATTTGTTTTTCTATCTATTTTCTTAAAATTTTATTAGAAGCCGAAGGAAAATGATCCAAATATGCTACAAACGATTATTGACATTTTCTCTTTAAGGGCATTGTTTAGTGTTTCGCGCACACCACAATCTAAAATATTTTTTCAGGGGAAAACAAGTCCGAAATTTCTTTGTAAAGTGTTAATTGATGAAGTAATAATAATATTATAAATTGGTTGTCGATCGGTGCGGGGGTGGGCAGTTATTCACATGTCGGAGCAGGGTCAGATAACTTCAGAACGGCTTAAGATACAGTGATGGAA
>JAZBGW010000184.1:23517-35116 GCA_037464815.1 Mylabris variabilis
TGCCATGTTTTCATGTTATTTTAAAGTTTTCAAAAATAATATTCCATTGTTTCAATTTTCTAAAAACACGACACGACGTCAACCAATTTATAATAAGATGTGGAACACATCAATTAACACTTTACAAAGACACTGTAGACTTGTTTTCCCCTGAAAAAATATTTAGATGAATGTGGTATGCGCGAAACATTAAACAATACCCTTAAACTGCAGTTTTGTTAGCCTTCTTTAATAAAAATGAAGGCGGTTAAATTAGTTGAAATATAACGATTTACAAGAAAGGACACCTTATGGTAGGGTGACCGGTCGTCCCGGATTTTGCGGGACAGTCCTGGATTCAAGCTTTGCGTCCCGGAATTAGTAATTCATTTGGTCAAAAACGATAGTTTTGAACAATGCCATGATTTTCAAGAACCAGTTAAACACGTAAAACCACTAAGAATGACTCGAAACTCGAAGATTTTCTCAATATTTTTTTTTCGTTTTTTGCATAACATTCTACCGGGAAATGCAAAACATTTCCAAATGCTCTAGAATAAATTGATGAAAAACGAAAGAAAATCAAAATTGGGAGGATCCTCGAATCACTCCAAGTTATTTTAAATCTGTGACCAGTGTTTGCAAATCGTGACCAGCTACGAGGTTCTAATTTTGGTAAAGGTATTTCAAGGACCTCCTACAAATCCTTGAAATATAATTCGAATCGCTCATCAAATAACAGGAGTTACCATAAAAACTAGGAACAGTTAAGTGGTTCATCCGGTATATTTTTTGGAAAAAAATTAGTGTTTTTTGTTCATGGGGATAATGTCCCGGATTGGACTGCTAAAAAAATAGTCACCCTTCCTTATGGAATACCTTAGAATTTATCACGAAGATTTTTAAAGTTTATAACATTTTAAAGGTACCATTTTTATTGGCATGATGAGGTTATCTATAAACTTGAATTTTTCTCAAAATTATCAAGGAACTTTACACTACACATGCTATTAATTTTAACAATTTAGACACTCGTTTAAAAGACTTGAGAAATATTCAATTATGTGGATGACATTGGGCGCGTTTTTAGCGATATTACTTTCAATAATTTGGTGGTTTAATACAACGAATAAGCAGAGACAATTCTACAAGAAATTGAAGAGTCCGCCTGGCTTGCCGATTCTAGGTAACGCTCTAGAAATACGCAATACAAAAAGTAAGTGTGTTTAACAAAAATACTCTGCATAACTAAAAATAATTTTTGAAAATTTACAGCTTTATTAAATGTGTTACTGAAATATTCAAAACTATGCGATGGCATTATTAAAGTTAATATTGGACCAGTACGTAAATTGGTATTCGTTACCGATTATAAACTGATCGAGTTCCTATTGAGCAATACGAAAATTTTGAGTAAATCACCAGCTTATAGGAATCTACAAACATGGCTCGGGACTGGTTTGTTAACAAGCAAAGGTATGTGTTTTTATTATTTTCACGATAGAATATCTTATTGTTGTATTTTTAATAGGGGAAAAGTGGAAGAAACATCGGCGGATGATAACACCGGCTTTTCATTTTAAAATTTTAGAAGAATTCGTTGATATCTTCGAGAAAAACAGTAATGTGTTGATACAGAAATTTCAAGAAAATTTAAATGAAAGCGTAGATATTTATCCGTTGATTTTATTATGTACTCTTGATATAATTTGTGGTAAGCTCCTCTAAATTAACCAAAAAAAACACTTATATTTTTTGTAACAGAAACAGCAATGGGTACTTCAATTAATGCACAAAACAATAAAAATTCAGATTATGTGCACAGTGTCAAGGAAATGTGTCGTATTATAGTTGAACGAAGCGTATCGCCGATTGAAATGTACAACATTCTATACAAATTTACAAAAAATTATTCGATCGAAAAACAAGCATTAAATATACTTCATAATTATAGTTTAACTGTAATTAAACGGCGTAAATTGGAGAAAAACATTGTAAATAGCCGTAATAAAATCGATTCTGATGTTGTTGGTGCTAGAAGAAAACAAGTTTTTCTTGATTTACTAATAGATTCCACAATTGATGGACGACCGTTAAATGATGAAGAAATCCGTGAAGAAGTTGATACGTTCATGTTCGAGGGACATGATACGATAGCTTCAGGAATTGGTTTCACACTCTACTGTCTTGCTAATCATCCTGATGTTCAAGTAATTGCTGCAATAATTGAATTAAAATTGTAATAATTGCTGATATTTTTTTAGAATAATGTTTATCGGGAACAAATCAAAATATTTGGTGATGATCTATCTGAATGTGTTGTTAAATATCAAAATTTAATGGATATGAAGTATTTAGAACAAGTAATTAAAGAATCGTTGCGGCTATATCCGTCCGTGCCGTTTTATTCCCGTGAAACCGACCAAGAAGTCGATTTTGGTACTTCTTTATTCTATTATTTGACTAAACATAAAACTTGATTATTTCTCAATGAAAAGTTTTACGGTTCAATTATGCTTTTAGGGTGCTCAACGCGTCGAAAATTCAGTAATTTACGTGTTGCGATTCATTCCGGATACTGTTTTATTAATAAGAATTTTGTTGAAAATCAATTTTGTATTTTGTAATATTTTTGTCTAGGTGGCCTTAGGATTCCGGCAGGGGTGACATTTTCGATTTTCTCGTACGGCATCCATCGCAATCCGCAATATTTCCCCAATCCAGATGAATTTAATCCGGATCGATTTGTTGATATTGACGGTAAATTACCTTATGCTTATATACCATTCAGTGCAGGTCCAAGAAATTGTATAGGTAATCACTTCTAGACGCTTCTTTGATACGGACTTTCTGTTTAATCAATAATTTTAGGGCAAAAATTTGCAATGTTAGAAATGAAAAGTACAATTTCGAAAATTGTACGAAATTTCGAATTGTTAACAGCGATACCAGAACATAAATTGGAATTAGTGGCGGAGACTGTACTCAAATCGGCCAATGGTATAAGAATTGGACTGAAACGACGGTTCCAATATTTTGAAAAATAAGTTAAATTATTGTTTATCATAAGTAATAAAAGTCTATTATGATAGAGCTTTTATAAACTTTACAGCTTCTCTTTATAAATTTATAATTTGACTTTTAAAAAAATTCTATCTTATCAGTCGTCTTCCATTATTACCACTCCTTAATTTCAATATTTCCCCCAGGGGCTCAGGGCTATTTGTAGACTGAGTACGGGATTAGCGATCTCGAGGCACCCGAGCTACGAATAGAAAAACGCCGTCCATCTGATTAAAACCGTAAGGAGTTCCATTCGCTTCAAGGACCGCAACAGGCGTAGTGGTGGAACGTTGCGGATATGAACTCTCCCGGGGGACTTGGTTTAAACGCCCTGCCCACGAGAAGATAACCTATATAAAAAAATCCCCAAGTCAAGGTGAGATACCAAATGCCAAAGACTGTATGGCCAGAGGGCAGACTGGTCCCGAATATGGATACCAGGCGACCTCCGGTTTAAATTGACCTTCTGTGGCATACGGGCTGTGTAGCAAGCGACTAAACTATCCTAAACTACTCGTGGGACCACGGTGGAACAAACTAATAGCCAAACAGAGGTTAGTACGTCTCAAATTGTACCAACAATCATGGTACAGGATAGCCGCCGCGCTGAAAAAAGGCCGCAAAGCAGCGATGCTGAAGTCAATGGAAGCTTGAGTGGTCTAGAACCAATTAATCCTCCAAAGCCGATTATTGGCTCAAAAAGAAGCCATCTTGACGGCAATATATCAGAGGGAGAAGAGCCTAAGGGTGCTAGGTTAGAGGTCTACATACTGAATATCCGTTAGTTCTCCTCATGACAGACCAGTTAAAGGCTGTTGAGTGCATCGTAGATCAAATTATGGAGAAGGGGAATTGATTGCCATAAATCCGAGATTCCTCCAGCTCCATCAAAAGTCAGGTCGGCTGGATCTCACTTGTGTTGATAAAGACACTGCAGAGTGGTTGAAGGGCATCCAGCCCGAGCTAAAGCCTTGGAATGGTGCATCGCTTGAGTTAGTGGAGAAGGCTGAATTGTCTCGCTCAGAAATCCTTGTGGGTACCTACCAGATAGCCAGGAATACTCAAATAAGAAAATTCTGGGCTTAATTGAGGCTCAAAATGAGGAGCCTAAGATCTCTTGCTGGAAGATCCTCCAGAGAAATTCAATAGGCTCTACGTTGGAGGTTTTATTTTTAGCAGACAATAGTTGTGTTGAAAAGCTGAAATCTATGGTCAGATACAGATCCGATTCAGTTATTGTCAAAATTACAAAAAGAGTGTGAGGAAGGCTCATGTTCAACAAATTACCCACTGGCTAGTGGAACGGAAAATAAATTGCTACCTAGGGGGCAATTGCTCCGGATCTGATTTGGTGCCGAACACTCACTCAGCTACGATCTGTTTATCTTTC
The DNA here is from genome assembly GCA_037464815.1 of Mylabris variabilis. NCBI lineage: Eukaryota > Metazoa > Arthropoda > Insecta > Coleoptera > Meloidae > Mylabris > Mylabris variabilis. The sequence continues at coordinate 27,950 of JAZBGW010000184.1, forward strand.
TATTCCGATTTCTGTCTTCAATAAAATGAAGCGGGCTGTAGCCAAGATTAGATCACTATAGAAGAATGAACTATTTCTAGTTTTGCTGCTAGAATATCAAGAAATAAAAATTATTTTCGTCATTAATTCAGTAAGATCAATAATGAAATACATATCCAACAATTCTTATTAGGATCCTTTAATAAAAATAAACGAAAACAATGAGGAATAGACAAACTACAAATTATTTATTCTTTGTCGTATGAAGTGCTGATAATTACTTTAGCATATCCCAACATCTTCTCTGTATACTCCAACAATTCCAAATATTCGTCCCACATACCATGTAAACGTTGTTCTAATTGACGATATTCTATCGGTAAATCAATCTTGTATTTATCCAAAATTACTATTTGATCCGAAATTAATGGGAAATTGAATTGGATCCTTTCAGCATCTGTAGAGCATTTATCGTAGAATTTAATTGCAAGTTGCATCTCCTTTAAATCTTGAGGCTTCTTCATTAATCTAAAACCGAATCAAATTCAATTATTACGATAAAACTTTGAATAACTACCCTGTAAGACTTAACTGTTCAGAATTTGTCTTGATATGATTGTAAATCTCATCAATATTCCTCTGTGTTAATAAAAGTAATAATTCATATAATCTTTGTTGCCATTCATTGCAATGTTCAATTATTGATTTCTTTAATTCATCAAAGTTAATTTGAATAAAATAAACAACGACTACAGTTTCTTGTGATTCAATATTGTTAGAAATATCAGTATAACGGCTTATATCAGAATCGAATTCTATTGCTGTTGGATTCTGTTGTTCATAATTTATTAGAAATATATCTTTATCAATTTTCCATACATCACGAAATGGTTTCCATAATTTCATAAATTCATGTATCATTTTTATATTTAAATTTATTTCCTCCTCCAATAGACGTTGATATCGTTTACATTCCTCATCGTCAGCAATTATTTTACAAAATGGGGTTGGTTCGCGGTTAGCCACATGAAATTTATCACCAATTCGTGGTAATGATTGCAAACCATAGATGATATTGGCTAAGATTTCATAGAAAACCTTTGAAATTTCGATTAATGTTGGAATGAATTCAATCTGGAAACGGATTAATAATTTCGTAGATAACATTGTCGAAAAAGAATGTTTTTGATTGAAATTACTTGTGTTTCTTGTAAATAGCAATGAATACGAATTAAAGGATTCGGTGTAACTGTTTCATCACCATGTAGGATTTCATATAATTTTGCTAACGATTTTTGACAGCAGATTTTCACCGACTCTTCCAATAATTTATCAAAATTGTTGATGTACTTGATCCATTGATCTGCCACCTTAAACAATACGATTCGACCAAATGTCTCAAATACTTTCAAACTCTATACTAGTTGAAATTATTACAGCATAAATGACAAATTTTAGGGACGATACACAGCCTTAGCAATCAAACAAATTGGAAATTAGCTATTGGAAAATGCAATAAATGATCAAAAATTGGTTTAAAAGTGTCACCTCGAATCGATGTTTTCTTTAAAAATAAGCCACGTTTTACAGCAAAAAGCAAAGCAGTGTTTCAAGAAAGGAAGAGATGCCTGAATAACAATAAGCCTAATTATGGAATTATTCCAGATGAAAGACATTGCTCCAATTCTCTTAGAATCTATAGCAAATATCTTCCTACTGGCAACTAGAAGCATTAATGTTGGACAGTGAAAAAGCTTTGCTAAATGGAGCTTCAGCAGAAAGGACATTTTAATCATTTCGCTTACAAGGATTGCTTATCAAATTTGGTTTACAGAGACAATTTTGGGATATACTTCGCCATTCTTATACAGGTTTATTCACTTCCGACGAAAAGTTCTTATGGCTATTCCCATTATTTGTCGAATGATTCGAAAAATATTTCAAGGATTTATAGGATAGTCCCTGGAGATTATTTTAGCAACATTAGAACCTCGTAGCTCCTTTGGAAATTGGTCAAAGAACGCTCGTTTCTAACGATGTCGCAATTTTCAAAGAACGGGCTATAAACAAGCAAAATGACTCACAGACCCTCCCAACATTGTTTTTTTTTGTTTTGCTGAATTTTGTTCTGGAACAGGCAGGAATGTTTCTCATTTTTTTTCTAGAATAAAATGGAGAAAAACGAAAAAATCAATGTTGGGAGTGTCTCCGACTTATTCGTAGTCATTTTCCTGTTTAGCCCGTTTTTGAAAATTGCGACCCAGTCTAAAACCATCCAAATAAGCTACAAGGTTGTAATTTTAGGGTAGCGCCCTAAAGATTCTTCAAATAATGGGAATTGCCATAAGAACTTTTCGTCGGACGTGAATAACCCTGTATACCGGGTGATTCGCCTAAAATGAAAAGTTCTTATGGCAACTCCAATTATTTGGCGAGCGATGCAAAAGATAATTCAAGGATTTGTAGGCTAGCACTTGGAGACTATTTTAGCAAAATTAGAACCTCGAAAGTCATTTTGAAGTTGGTCAAAAAACGCTCGTCTTGGACAAGGTCGCGTTTTTTCAAAAACGACTTAGGATGACTCGAGGATCTTCCAACCATTAATTTTTTCCGTTTTTCTCTATTTTATTCTGGAAGAGGTGGGAATGTTTTACATTTTTTCTGGAATGCAATGGAGAAAAACGAAAAAAATCATCGAGTCGTTTTAAGTCGTTTTGCATGTTTATTTCGTTAGTGAAAATTGTTTTTTGACCAACTTCCAAATGACCTACAAGGTTCTAATTTTGCTAAAACGTTCTCTAGGGAATGGTGAATCATCCGGTATTAATGTTCCTCAACTTACATTACTCATATGGTTCTCGAACGCTTCAAACACAAGAGTCAAACATTGAATGATCCGTTGATAGTACTGTATCAATTTCTCCACTGTTGTTCCGATTTCTTTTAAAATTGTCGCTTCAAATTCCTGAAGTGTATATACATAATGTGTTTCCAATGTTATCAATACTGTATCACAAATTTCTTCACAAATTTTCACAATTTTCATATTCGATATTTTATAATCGTTGAGAAATTTTTGCAACTATAATTAATAATAATTAATTATAATTATTAATAGATAAGAAAAACAACTTACCTCTGCTATAAAAGTAACACATTCTGTAATATACTCATCACTAACATTTGATGCCCAATTTAAAACTCTCATAGCTGGTGATAGTTTCCTTTCAACATTCATAATTAAAGGTTTAAACAATAAACGTTCATCATCACTTAACGATGTAATAATTCTATTATAATCCAAAACAACATTAATAACAGAATTATAAGCCAATTTAATTGAATTGTATCGTTTATAAACATCTCTTAAATCCATTGGTATTTCATGGCCAATTGATTCCCAATAGTTTGCTTCACGTAATGTTTCAAGTAATGTAGAATCAAGATTACATTCAATTAAACCAGGTCGTTTTACACTTTTACGCACCAATGGTAGTTGTAAATAATTTGCTATATGTTCATCGAATGTTGCAATCCATTCACGATATATTTTCGATGAATAATCATTAATTGATGACATTAAACGATCGTATTGGTTGAAGACTTCTTTAGCGATATTACATGGCAACATCCAGTTGGCATTTGTGAATTCCTACAAAATTGAACGATAAAAGAGCGATTTTAGCTACACGATTATTAACTCTCTTTAATTACCCGTTTCATATTTTTTAGACGAGTTTGTTTGGCTTGAACTACCGCAGCTCGTCCAGAATAATACGGTAATTGGCCTGGACAAAGGTCTTGCATTAAATCATGTTTGCAGTCCAATATCTCTTTTTGGAACATTTTATAAACTAGTGTTGTTTTATTTTCGATCGATGGTCGTAACGTTTGCCGTCTAGAATAATTATAAAATTGCGATAAACATTCAATACCTTCACCAACATTTGCACATTGTTCAAATACACTATTTGCCAAATTTTCAATAATACTCTCAATATCTTTCATATTCGAATTAAATCTTAATATATGATCATACCATTCGGAGTTATTAACATCCAATATAATCGAACTAACATCGATAATTTCGTTTAAACTCTCATCGAATATCTCTTCGATTTTATTACACCAAATATCAAATTCAAGATAACGTGAACCACCAAATAATGGTCTTTCTATCGTTTCAGCTTCATTATAACGTCCAAAATGGATCATTGCTTCACAAATCTCAATCATATCTTTACAACGTTGTATATATGAATCAATATGATAGAAAATTGGTGCACGATCTAAAATCCATGGTGCTATACCGTATTTATTGTGACTCTCTGCCACTAAAGTATAAGTACGTATGTAGTCTCTCAAACATTTGATACATTTTTTAAAAGTTTCAATACCATATTGGCTATGTTTTGCTTCTAAAATTAACGATAAATCCACCGTTCTTGTACATTGTACTATTAATTGATTGCTCAAAAAACGGCACAAAGTTGTAATTTTCTTTGTGGCACTATAAAATGGACTATTCAACCATATAAAACGGATCAAATGTAGAATTTCTTCGACTTTATCATGTAATTTAGAAATATCCTCAATTTCACGTAATTCATCACTTGATTTACACAAAATCGATAAATACTCAATATTCGATTTTGTTTCATCCAATTTCTTATCGATTTGTTCAAACAAATTTACAAATTGTTCGAAATACGTCGACTGTAATACTGAGAGAAGATTGTAAATTTGTTTAACCGTCTTGCCCGATAATTGATGTTTCAATCCGGAGAGATTTTCATCTAAAAATTCAAACAAATCATAGGAAAGTTTAGTTAAGCCGAAGCTCCCTTAATCTGGACGAAATTAAGAAATGTTCATTTTACATTATGTACCTTACAAACCGGAGGATCCCTCACCGTAAAAGGGAGGCTAAACAAGGGTGCATTCGACAAACAAAAATATCTGATTTTTCTAATTAATTCTTAATTTAAATTCGATTTTTTTTATAATACATGTTTCATAACTCAAAAGGTTTCGTGTTGTTTAGTTTTTCTCATGAACATATGTACTATTCGTTAAACCACCGAAGGGGATTCCGGACTAACAGTTCTTTTCGGTGTGAGAAAATAGTCAATATTCAAACATCGATGACTCGCTTGTTTTTCAAGATATTGGAAAAAATAAACTTGTATTGGATACAAAATTTCAAGACGCATGTCCTGTAGCTTTCTATTTTGGAAAAATGTGATGAAATTCTGGATAGTGGAGAAAACTTTTGGACCTAGTATTTTCCGTACATTTTCCTTTATAACTGGCTAAAACTTAGCCAATATTATTGATTTTCGGTAGGTATCAACTGAATTCAGATAGCAAATTGAATGAGCTGCCCAAATCATCAAGAATTTTTCCGATATATTTGTTAGTTTTCCGATAATGGGAGTAAATTAAAAAAAATCCAACTCCCATTTTTAGAAAGCTGATGTAAAAGGCGAGGACATGAAGCTCGTTTAAAATCCAATTTTGGAAATTAGGTGAGTTTTACGAAAATTTTATCTACTTCACAACCATATCATTATAATGGAAAATATCGTGAAAATCTACCTGGAAATTCGATTTTCAATAACGCATGTTTGTGTTGTTATTGTGATTTAGTGTGCAGTGTACCACATAGGTGTTTCTTAATTCTTAAAGATTTGGAAAGCTCTTTCAATTTTCTATTTAAATCCGGTTGATAATGATTGAAAATCAATAATATTGGCTAAACTTTAGCCAGTTATGAAGGAAAATGTACGAAAAAACTAGGTCTAAGAGTTTTCTTTACCATCCAGAAATTTATCACATTTTTCCAAAATAAGGAGCTTCAGAGCATGCACCTTGAAATACTCTAACCAACGTAAGTATACTTTTTCTAGTATCTCGAAAAATAAGCGAGCAATCGATGTTTGAAAATTGACAATTTTCGCACATCTAATCGAGCTGTCAGTCCGGAATCCCCTTAAACATTTCACCATTTTGACTTTAATATTGTTCCTGTACTCCGGATTGAATTAGTTTTAATTGATTCGGATTAGCGAACCCTTACTGTAATTACTTAATCCAGACGAAATTAAGAATTGTTCATTTTACATTATGTACCTTACAAAACCGGGGGATCCCTCACCGAATGCAAACGTAAAAGGGAGGCTAAACCAGGGTGCATTCGACAAACAAAAATACCTGAATTTTCTAATTAATTCTTAATTTAACTTCGATTTTTTTTATAATACATGTTTCATAACTCAAAAGGTTTCGTGTTGTTTAGTTTTTCTCATGAACATATGTACTATTCGTTAAACCACCGAAGGGGATTCCGGACTAACAGTTCTATTCGGTGTGAGAATATAGTCAATATTCAAACATCGATTACTCGCTTGTTTTTCAAGATATTAGAAAAAATAAACTTGTATTGGATACAGAATTTCAAGACGCAGGTTCTGTAGCTTTCTATTTTGGAAAAATTTAATAAAATTATGGATAGTGGAGAAAACTTTTGGACCTAGTATTTTTCGTACATTTTCCTTTGTAACTGTCTAAAACTTAGCCAATATTATTGATTTTCGGTAGGTATCAACTGAATTCAGATAGCAAATTGAATGAGCTTTCCAAATTATCAAGAATTTTCCCGGTATATTTTTTAGTTTTCCGATAATTGGAGTAAATTAAAAAAAAATCCAACTCCCATTTTTAGAAAGCTGATGTAAAAGGCGAGGACATGAAGCTCGTTTAAAATCTAATTTTGAAAATTAGGTGAGTTTCACGGAAATTTTATCTACTTCACAACCATATCATTATAATGGAAAATATTGTGAAAATCTACCTGGAAATTCGATTTTCAATAACGCATGTTTGTGTTGTTATTGTGATTTAGTGTGCAGTGTACTACATAGATCTTTCTTAATTCTTAAAGATTTGGAAAGCTCTTTCAATTTTCTATTTAAATAATAATGATTGAAAATCAATAATATTGGCTCAACTTTAGCCAGTTATGAAGGAAAATGTACGAAAAAACTAGGTCTAAGAGTTTTCTATACCATCCAGAAATTTACCACATTTTTTCAAAATAACGAGCTTCAGAGCATGCACCTTGGAATACTCTAACCAACGTAAGTACACTTTTTCCAGTATCTCGAAAAATAAGCGAGCAATCGATGT
>JAZBGW010000185.1:10529-35049 GCA_037464815.1 Mylabris variabilis
TTCAAATCACAGTTTGTGCAGGCGGTGATTATTGTCATAGTGACATAATAAACAATGATTAAAAGAATATTGAATGGAGCTCTTGAGAGTAGCCTTTTTGTTGAAAACACAATTCCACATTTACTACGCCGTTATCTGTTTTTGTTTCATTTTATTCCTTCAACTAAATATGAAGCGGAACATCATAAATTTTACGTTTATAATTCTGGTAGATTTGTTCAAATGGAACAATATCAAAATTTCAATTAATCTTTCTTTTGAAATTGTCCTCTTTAAAGTTTCCTTTCATTTCAAATGGCCGATGAAAACAGCAATTAGCATTGTGTCTATGTACCTTTTGTGGTATTAGTAATGAAAGGGTCATCCGATTATTGTTAATGGAATCGTTTGAAATAACGGATGCGGGAGACGATGATGATTATTATAGTGATGGTGGTGGCATTGAGGTGATTTAGTATAGCCAATGCTATTCATAGAACGCAATTTCTTATTCTTGACGCATTAAGTCGATTTGCCTGTTCACTACCATTCATAAATGAGACCGACCATTTAGAATGATAGAACTTTCTCGGTTTTCATTTTGGCAGTTGCCTTTTGAATATGAATGAGACAGGAGAGAGTTTCAGTAATTTTAGTATAAAGAATTCAACATATTTCATTGGATGTTCCCCTTTACGCTTTGTTAGTAATCCTTAAATGAAGCAATTTTTTTTTAGTAGGGGTATCTTGGAATTTTTCAAATTTTCGTTTGTAATTCAGACAGGTGTAGCTGTAAAAATCTACTATTTTGTTTCTACGTAGAAATCTCGTATTTCACTACAGTAGTTGGGAATTACTAGAGCTGTTAACTTTTGCTCTAAGCCTCATTAATCTCTTATTCCACGTCTTTTGTACAAATACCCGTATCAACTGGAATATTATTTATCTTTGGATCCTTTCTTGTTTTTTTTTGTGTCCCTATCTTACACTTCTAATGAGATTGTATAGTGGTGGCGATAGAAGAAACTGATCCATTGCCACTATAAGGATTGAGAACAGGAGAATTCTAGCGAAAGAAAAGGACGCAGGTTGATATATTGACCCCCAAACTTTAATACTTTTCCAACTTTCCTTTTTGAATTCAATCTATCGAAATCTACTATAAAGTGTAGTGTCCCTTAGGCAATCGGGACTTCTTTGAAAAACTTTGCCCGACATAAGTTTGTTTTAGAAATAGTTATTTTGAAGAATACAAAGTAACAATACGTTCCATATCGTCCATACTTAAAATTACAAAATATTTTAGCTAGGCAATAATATAAAAAAAAGTTATGATAATGAAGGTAATTTGGCTTTCAACTTGATCTGTTACAGAAATCTAGTAGTGAATGTTTTAGCGTTAACTTTGAAGTAGGAGATGAATCTACTTGGGATAATGAACTGTTTTTTATCGCTCAACGAGGAGTCACGTTACAGTAAGTTTTGTTTTTCAGCTCCCTCCCTTATTCTTTTATCAATTTTTATCATAGAAAACAACGAAATGACAACATGAATTTCATGACTTTCCTACTAAATTATTATTGACAATTGAAGGCAATTGAAATTGAGCATTTTAAATATGCAATTATGATAATAAATGAAGGTCGACATTTGTTTGTACCAACAGTATAGCATCAATATCGTTGTTATGCGCTAACAGCAAAGATATTTATCATAAAACATTTGTCAAATAGAATATTTTCTTTGTTCATGTTCATCTTAAAGGAGAAATGTAATGTCATTCTTCAACCACCGCATTAAGGTGGATTAGTTTATTACTTTTGACAACAAACAAAGAGCATATCATTTATTTTTATTCTACAGGGTTGAAAATATAATTTTAGACAATTCTTATGTTTCAAAGATTTGTCGGTGAGTCCATGGAGAACATTTGAGCAAAATTAGAACCTAGTGGCTTAATTGAAAGTTAGTCAAAAACGCTAGTTTCTGACGATGTCGCAATTTTCAAAAATAAGCTACTCACGCAAAACGACTAACATAAGAATGACTCGAAGACTCTAGCCACATTAATTTTGTTCGTTTCTCGATTTTTTTTTGGAACAGATAAAAATGTTCCGCATTTTTTCTAGAATACAATGTAGAAACACGAAAAAAATCACCGTTGGGAGAATCTTCGAGTCATTCTTAGTCGTGACCTTATCCAAAACAGGCGTTTTTTGACCAACTTCCCAGCGAGCTGTTAAACTGATCTTCGGGGGCTACTTTACAAATTTTTGGACTCTTTTTTGAATCGCTCCCAACTTTTAGATTTTCATCCCTGTATAATTTCACATAAATATTTTTGTTTAGAATGTGAAAAATTTGAATTTCACGTCAATTTTGTATTGTTTTTATGTCCTCTATACCCGAATAAAAACAATACATGATTGTTACGTATTTTTTTCCCTTCTGAAAATTTTCAACATATTTTTCAGTGATTCGTTGGCAAAAATGTGTGAACTTCGCAATATCGATCTATCAGCTTGTGATGCCCGTTTGCAAGACAGAGAAAACAATACAGAAACATTTTTATCGTTTTCACAAGATACAGCAAGCTTAGTTGGAAGACATATTCGAATTACACGTAAGCAAAATTATCTTCCGTCAAATTATTGAACTGTAAAATTAACCGAATCCTAAAAGTGATGTTACTTAAATTGTTGGCATACTTTAAAATTTTGTTACGAAGAATGTTGCAAGTTTATAAGTGACTTAAATGACCACCGATCGATTGTGGTTTTCGTCCTACTTTAAACAAATTTTAATAACATTATTCATCGATTTTACTTTATTTTCATTACATTTAAATACCAATGTTACAAATAATTCACAAAGCACTTTGTTGGCCTTTACCTATAAATATAAAGGATTATTATGAAAACTTGTTCACAACACAACAGTTTCGTTCAACATTTGTGTATCAATAGATAACAAAAAAAAGTTGCATTAAATATATGGTTAAAAGGCCTGATGAATGAATGTGTTTGTGAAATTTACAAAGCATGTACATCCGCAAAAATTTCAAGCATTATAAATAATAATTCAAAAACGCACAATATAACGAAAGTTATCCTTTAAACCATTCTTGTCAAATGTTATCGTGTTTTTATTGACAACCACATTCTCCCGACCGAAATTGACATAATAAAAACGAAAGTGATCTTTTCTATTTTTATATACGTATCATTCTATTTTAGCGAGAGAGTCAAGCAATAAAAAACTCCCAGCATCACTTCACAGCAATCATTCACGTAAGCAATCGGGGGTAAGTTTCTCCATACATACCAGCAAATTAATCTATTTTTAATTGTATTAAATTGGCATTATAGAGTTATCGTCCGCGCACAAGTAGTTTCTTTAGTTCAAGTACAGAAGAACCAGCATCTAGTAGTGGTGCTGTTGGTAATTCAACATTATCACTTCATGATAGTGGTGATCAAAGTAAAAAGCAAATCAAACAACGATTAACCGCCTTTTTCGGCAATAATAAAGTAAGCAAAATCAAATCAAAATAACCAATTTAATTAATAATTTTATCTACGACTACTAAGGACCTGTTATTGAATTCATTTGAGTTTGTAATGAAATCAAGATCAAACTCATTGTTAAAACACGTATAACACAATTTATTGCAAAACTTGCAAATTTTTAGATGTCTAAGGGAAGACTTACAGACTCGCTTATGATTATATTTACTAGCTTTCCACAATATCTTCACTAATTTTTACCACAAAACAAAGATTAAGTAAAAAACGAGAAAAATTTTCAATGCTGTTGACATAAAAAGATTTTGTTTACCATGACTTCGAACGCTATACAACTTTGCTATTAAATAAAAAAAGTATAAAACCCGTCAAAAATCTTCTGCTTTCTTCAATTCTGGGGTAGTCGTAGATAAAGCTTTGTATCTTAATTCGTGTGATAAGGCATATTAACATATTCATGCTCTTACCGATTCGTGCTGGCGCACTCGTTAATAATGCCCTTATCCCAATAATAAGATAGATAACTATTAAACCTTTGTTTGTGATAGGATACAAAATATGAGGCTCTTATTGAACAGTTGGATAAATATTCGAAACAGGGAATCCCAAATAATTTAAGTTACCCTCAAGGACAATGTGAATCTGTTGATGCTCTTTACCGGCTCGAAGACGATTGGAGGGATATTGTCGACTGTACTGGTAATTGTTAAAATTATTTGTCTATTATTAAATTTTAGAAAATTTTAAAATTTACACATATACTTAAAAATAATGTTGGTTTTCTAGACTTGAATGACAAACAACAACAGCAGCAGACGGCATTATGGGAATTAATTACTAGCGAAGTTTCTTATATACGAACGTTAAAAGTTGTTACTGATGTAAATATAAAAAGAAAATTTTACTAGCTAAATTATTAAATTTTCTATAATGTTTTTCTAGTTATTTCTTGCATGTTTGCGAGATCTACAATCGCATAATCTTCTTAAAGAAATCGATTGCGATAAGCTCTTCTCAAATATAACTGAAATCTTGGATGCGAATGTAATGTTCTGGCGTAATACATTATTCCCATTGATAAGAGATATGAGAAAAACCCGACAGACAACATGTATTGAAAATATGGCTGATGGATTTCGTACAATTCACGAAATATTCCAACCATATTATAAATATTGTGCTGAACAAGCTAGATGCCAGCATTATTGTCGTGAAAATATGGATAGTGAAGTATTTACAGCTTATTTAACATGGTGTGAAAGTCAAAAGGAGTGCAACAGGTATACATTTTAAAAAGATAATTAACAATTAAGAAAATGATTATAAATCACTTTTGTAGATTACGTTTAATGGACATTTTAGTTCAACCCATGCAAAGACTGACAAAATATGGTCTTCTTTTGAAAGCAATTTTACGGCATACTGAGGAAGATGTTGAAAGAGAAAGTTTACAAATTATGGTGATTATTATTTCCACAAAAATTTGTCATCTTTATTGTTGTTTTTTTTAATAAAAATTCAAATTTCCAGATAAAGACAGTTGATGATTTTGTCATTAATGTAAATTCGAGCTTGAAACACAAACAAGATAAAGAAAGACTGAAAGGGATAATTGCCAGAATAGAAAGTTATGATATTGTGGTAGGATAATTGTACAATTTACTTACAGCAGGTTGTTTAGTTTTTTCTCATTTGTTAAACAGGAATCTAAGGATGATGATATCGATAAGCTGTTGAAGAAAGAAAAGACCTTTACGCAGCTCGATTTAACAAGACCAATGTTAAATTGTCCAGTAGAACGTAAACGGCATCTTCTTCTCGAGGGAGACCTTAAATTAAAAGACAACAATACTTCAAAGGTTTGTCAATACACTTTTTGTTGCGTTTTAACATTCAAAAATCAATTTTTTAGATGGAAGTGCACTGTTTTCTACTGACGGATATGTTGTTAATTTGCAAACCGTCAACAAAGAAAGGTGGTGCAACAATGCGCGTTATACGTCAACCATATCTTGTAGATAGATTAGTTGTAACTGAATTACATCGAGAAACGCCTAGTATAGCAATTATTTATAAAAATGAATTTGATATGGCTGTGGCTGCTTTTATCTTACAAAACAACGATGCAAAGAAACTAAAAGGCTGGAAAGATGGTATCGCAAAAGCCCAAACACTATATGCCCAAGCGAAACAAATGTCATATCTACCAGATGATAGTCTCGATGTTGATTTTGAATGTAATTTAGAGAGTGATTATCACAGTTTACAATTAATACCAAGATCTCCATTAGCAACGTCTTCCCGAGCTAGTAGAGTATCAAGTCTAGCTCATAGTCATAGTGGTTCTGTGGAAATGAATGATCAATCATCGCTTGGATCAGCTAAAGATCAATCTCGTGCTGTATCAATGGAAAATGATAATCGTACTGGCTCGATATCGAGTGATGAAGGTGTTCAACCGTTACCGCCTGATAAAAGTCCTGTATCACAAAAGAATTCATTTAAAAATCGTTTATTTAATAAAACACCGAATACATTATCTGTGCAACCATTTAGTAGTAATCTAGGTCAGAGTTTGCCAAATTTAACATTAGGATCACCGAATGTTGGCAGCTTAAGTCTTTGTTTAAATCAACAAAATACATTATCAGTACCTAATACGAAAAACTGCAGTCATTTATTAAGTCCAACACATCGTGGTATATCTTATCCACCACCATCACCAACACGTGGTAATCTACGGCGTGGTCTAGCGATATCGGTGCCAAGTAAAAATCCACCCTTAATTAAAACTAGACATGTAAATTCAACAGCAACGACCAGCCAACAAATACCAGCAAGTTTTGATTTTGATGTGCCAGTGATTGCAGGTCAGTTTCAATTTATATTTAAATTAGATGAAATTCGTCAAAAGTTTCGTTATTTAAAACACTATTCAATGTTTTTGAAACTTTTGACGATTATCGAAATTATTGGCATTTAGATAAATAACGGCGGCAAATTCACGTATAATTTTATTTCTCTCCATATTTTTATTCAATCTAGAAGAACACTGTGAGCCTACGTAAATTTCATTTATTGTGTGAGTCTCTTTTGTGAGTCATGTAGTTTTACAAGTTTTGTATAGTGCCATAAGTTGATTGGGATTATAACCGTATCTAATATTTGGAGAATAATGGTTAAAATCTCATCAATTTTTAATGCTTAATAGGTCCAAAAGAAATACAAAACTTTCCAAAACTTGACACTATTCTTCCTACACTTTTAGTAATAGTGCTAGCACTGCATTTAAAAATTGCTTTTCTCCCCTTTTCTACTATCGAAAAGTCTCCAAAGAGGCCATATTTTGAAATTTTTCAAAACTTATCATTTTATTAGGTGTACCTCAAACAGAGGATCAATGTGAATCGTTCAGTAGAGGCCATCATCGTCAAGCTATGAAACGAATTTATCGAAATGACAAACGATATCATACAGCTGGTGTTGTGGATGACATTAAGGTAACTTGCAGAAAATTTTAAAACCATTTTTTTATCTAATTGCAATGTTGTAGAAAAATGATGGCAGAGATGCTACCATCCACAAACGATTATCTTGGAATTGTAGTAGTCAAGATCCAAGGACCCCCCCAAATGAGGACCATACCTAGCACACATTTACTACAAACTTTCTTGTGTCTTGTATAGTAATTCTCTACATTATCTATTCAATAGTTTGTACAGTACTAGAATTGTTAGTTTCATAGAAATTTGAATATTTAAGAGATAATATGAAAATGGAAATAATCAAAACAAACTCAGCTTGGGTTTATACGGATTGTACAAAAACAAAAACTTGCAAAAAAAAACTTTGTGGACCAAATATAACCCACAATAATTATAGATAAATAACAATTTTTTGAACCAGGAGGAATGTTAAATATTTGATTTTCATTATAGCAAGTCTACATTCCGTTTACATTCCAAAATAAACCTAAGCAATACTATACTGGTTTAATCAAAATTGTATTGATAAAACAAGTTCCATCTGGCCTAATATTGACTTTTTATATTTATTGAAACTGAAGGAAACTATACTTATAGATTTAGGTAATAGAATTTCTTGCTTGAAATATTTAAATAATAAATAAATTAAATATTTAATATAAATATTTGTAAAATTGAGTAAATCACAGGTAGATAATTACTTTTTGGATTTATCTGTGAGTTATTCGATATTATCAACTTTTAAATGTGAAATAAACTTGATGGCTTAATTATTAGTCAAGATTAAAAATTGTACTTGACGAAGAAACATTAAACAAACAAACAAAACTAATTATATTTGTGGAAGATTTGTTCGTTTCAAAACGAAATAGTACAAGAAATTTTATATTTTTGGTATTTATAAAGAAAGCTTTGTATTTATTTTTGTTTTGCTTTAAGAATAAACTATTTATTTTCAATTAAAATAAAAAATCTAAACTAGGAATTGAATGAAATGTATAACTTTGTTATATTTATTGAGAACATTTAATAAATTCTTCCAAATTATCAATAAATTATTTAATACTTAGAATAAACGAGTCGCTAATGGTAACCTTGAACGTCCTACAACTGTCAAAATATAACCTCAAAATTAGCTTTAAACTCCTCTCGCCGGTATATTTTTCTATTTTTCCCCCTACAAATATGTTTTATAAAATATGGTTTGTCTTTTTTTTAAATTAAATTTGAATTACTAATATTTAATGATTTTTTTTTACAGTATGGTATCGGATTTTTTCTTCCCAAATATGGGTGGTGTTGAAGAACACATTTTCAATCTGTCCCAATGCTTGTTGCAAAAAGGCCATAAAGTCATCGTTATGACACATAGTTATGGCAATCGTACCGGTATTAGATATATGACTAATGGTTTAAAAATCTATTATTTACCAATTAAGGTGTTTTATAATCAATGTATTTTACCGACAATGATCTGTAATCTACCGTTAATTCGTTACATATTTATCCGTGAGAAAATTGAAATAATTCATGGACATTCTGCTTTTTCCGCTCTAGCACATGAGGCCATGTTGATTGGCAATTTGATGGGCTTAAAAGTAGTAAAAATCGTTTAAATTGAAACAAATTGATAATTTATGTAAATTTTAGACAGTCTTCACGGATCATAGTCTTTTTGGTTTCGCTGATACTAGTGCTGTGATTACAAACAAATTTATACAAATATCATTAGCCGGTTGTAATCATTGTATTTGTGTATCATATATCGGTAAAGAGAATACCGTTCTAAGAGCTAAAGTTGTTGATAAACGAGTATCAGTAATACCGAATGCTGTCGATACATCTCTATTCACACCAGATCCTAGTCAACGTTCTAAAAACAACAGTTGTTAATTTCTACAATTTTAAAACAATAATCTAAACATTTATTATTTTCTAGTAACAATCGTAATCGTTTCTCGATTAGTTTATAGAAAAGGTGTTGATTTAACAGCACAAATCATATCAGAAATGTGTAAAACACATAATGATATCAATTTTTTAATTGCTGGCGATGGCCCAAAACGATGGTTGTTAGAAGAAATACGTGAACGACAAATGTTACATGACCGTGTTACATTATTAGGCGGCGTTGAACATTCTAAGGTTCGCGATATTTTAATAAAAGGCCATGTATTCTTAAATACATCATTAACTGAAGCTTACTGTATGGCAATTGTTGAAGCCGCTGCTTGTGGGTTAGAATTTTATTCAATCATTTCCAATACAAATATTTTTTTTTTTTTAAAACAAACTGATTCTAGTTTAAAAGTTGTTTCAACAAGAGTCGGTGGTATTCCTGAAGTGTTACCAGAAGATTTAATTTATTTGACTGAACCACATGTACCAGCATTAATTAAAGGTAATAATAAATTTACGAAAAAATTGATTACAAAAACGTTAATTCGAATCCAGCTCTAGAAACGGCTATCAGTGATTTAAAAAATGATGACATCGTTTGCCCATACGAATGCAATTTACGTATAAAACGATATTACAATTGGGAAAATGTCTCCCAACGAACTGAGCGAGTTTATAAACAAGTTGGAGAGGAAAAGGAGAAATCTTTAGGGCAACTATTGTGGTGGTAATTAATAATTATATAGCAAGTTTTTTTTTAATTATTATTATTTTGAATAATTCTAGTTACAATTCGAGTGGAGTTTGGCCGTTTGTCTTAGTTGTAACACTATGTTATCTAATTATGCGCCTTTTTGATATTCTAGTACCGCCAACGAATATCGATATTTGTAAAGATTACAACAGTAAGAATCGCAAAATGAAACGCCACTGACGATACTCCTGAAAATGTAAATTATTTTACTATAAATATTGTGTAAATTGTTTCAATGTTATAAATTAATTTGTAAATGAACTCAGGGTCGCTTCTCTTCATTTAAATAATACTGTAGGATATTATCGAGTCAGGTGAAGAAATTCATATACATCATTGTACATGTATGTTGTAATAATTGTAACGTGATTAAACCTTTCTTGTACCTACCTGTAATTCTTATCATATATTTTCGTTCTGAGGTAGTAAATTCTTGGCTTCTCCTAACAAGCGAGTAATCTAGAACAAATTAA
Organism: Mylabris variabilis; assembly: GCA_037464815.1. Lineage (NCBI taxonomy): Eukaryota > Metazoa > Arthropoda > Insecta > Coleoptera > Meloidae > Mylabris > Mylabris variabilis. The sequence continues at coordinate 20,644 of JAZBGW010000185.1, forward strand.
TACATTTCAGTTTATGCAACGAAAATTTATAAAAAGTATGTAGAAATTAAACGTTTAATCAGTTGAATTTTTAATTGTGGTAGAATGATTTATCGTCATAGCTCACATTCAGGTAGCAAATACTAAGTCATCATTTTATTGATAGAAAAAATAAGGGTAAGAAATAGTGCTTTTAGAATTCGAGCCTCAGTCATACATGAATAAAATTTTATGGGTACAATTACGAGACCACTAGAAATGCAAATCCAAAAAATCAACACCTAAAATCACACAGCCACATGGAGGTGATCTTGAGGGGGTCGATGTTTTACATTCAGTCTTTTATTCATATACAACTGGAAGAATCTTCAAAATCCCAAGTGTCTACTCCCATTAAATTAACAGTTTTAAAAACAACTTACCATTAACTCGTTCGGTTTTTTCTCGACAACCGTAATTTGTGAATTTTTTTCTGAAACAGACAATAAATTGTTAAGCATATGGCGATAGATTTTAATTGATAAAAATATTAATTAGAAAATAGTCAGGGTTAAAAAGCTCGATTTATAAAATCAACAGCAATATTCAGTATTTATTAAAAAAATCTCATCATATACTTAAAATATTAGATTCGATTTTTTATTCATATACAATCTTCAAAATCCAAAGGTCTGCTCTCACCAAATTAGCAACAGTTTTAAAAAACAACTTACCATTAATTCGTTCGGTATTTTTTCTACCACCGTAAATTTGTGAATTTCTCCCTGAAATTGTAAATAAATTGATAAGCACAGGACGTTAGAGAAAATTGATAAAAACATTGATTTTATAGAAAATGATCAGGGTTAAAAAGCTCGATTTGTAAAATCAACAGCAATATTCAGTAATTATTAAAAAAAATCTCATCATATATTAAAAATATCGAATTTATTAGAAATAACATTATATTTACCTGTATTTTCTATTGAACTTTTGATAAAATCATGAAGGATGTTTTATATAAAAGCGCATTTTAGCAAAAATTTTAAAAGTGGCCTTACAACAACCAGACCGCATCAACACCATCTCGAAAAATAAATTTTCAAGTTACGTCTTACGTCACATTAACGCACCAATGACATTGCGCAGACGAGAAAGAAAATTCATGTTGTCACATATCATCTTACACTTGCTGTAAAAATTAAGATTTATTACGATCAATATAAATAATTATTTTATTATTGGCAATTTTAAAAGACAATATACTTCTGCCAATTCTCAAGTTTTGTATTTTAATACAATGTAAAGACAGAATTTTTTTCGGGATAGATTTTTCGCTACTGCATCTTCAACATACCTTGAATTCAAAGATTTATATCGAATTGGCAACCTTGAGGTCAACTAAGTACCAATGTAACAATACTAAGTCACTAAATTGATTTGTTGCAAAATTTTAATAATCTCGGTTTTAATTGCAAAAACATCGACACCACTAGTAGTAATATTCATAAATTTGCACAATTTTAGAATACAAACAATAAAAATATGATGCTTTGCGAGTCCTAGTGGTATTGGTATTGCCAATTTGACGGTTGGTAGAATGTTACATTTGACAAGACTGACGTGTCACTTATTTGTCAACATGACGTTTTGAACGTGAACAACAAATTAAAAAAAACAAAATTCATTTATTTTCATTGTAAAACGATGGCAGATAATTCTAAAGCACAGAAATTGGCCTCTGCACGGAAAAAGGTGAATATAACCATCAATAATAGTTGTAATCATTAGAATATATGAAAAATTTGATCAACAATATGTGTAACTGTTTTTGGTGATTGTTTTAGTTTAAAGAACTTAAAAAAGAAAGGAAACGAAATGCTGCCCAAAAACAAGATGATAATAACAGTTCGATACAATCCAGCCGTGAATTAACACCTGTAGAGATCATTGAAACGAAAACCGAACAACTCGAAATTACACAATTACCAAATTATTTTAATGGAAATTATTTAAATTGTCCGGAGCCGGCAGCATTTTTCGATAATTTTCCAACTAATACAACAACTAATAGTGCAATTGTAGACTTTTTCAATCAACCCAATCAAGTAGAAGTGCCGTCTTTTAACGAAAATAATCCAGAAACAAATCAATCAGAGATGACGAATTTTATTGAAAATCCGGTAACGATCATTGAAAATCCACAAATTAATGATAAGATCGATGAAATAAAATCATCGGATGTTTTGATAGAAAAACAAGAATTATCGTCGAATCGAGTGGAGAATGTGGAAACAGTGCCTCATTCGAATATTGAAAGTTTGCAACAATTATCGAACGAAATGGCTGATTTAATTCAATTAAATTCCGATAATATCGTTCATAATAGAGAATCAGATTTGGAATTACGCAATCAAGAATTAGCCGGTATAGTTGAACAAGAGAAACTCAAAAATGAACAATTAAATGTATTATTAAAAGAATATCAAATGAAAATTAACGAATTAGAGAATCAAATCAAAACAAATGAATTAAATAATGATAGGAAATATATGGATGAATTAAATAATTTACGTGACGAATTGAAGAATCATACACAAACAATTGGTATATTAGTTGGTGAGAACGCTGAATTACAAGCGAATTTAAATCAATTCAAATTGACAACAAAACAGAAAATCGATGAATGTGATGAATTACAGGGACGTTTACGGACATCACGATCACGTGTTGTTGATCTAGAACGTGAAATACAAACATTAAAAAATGATAAATTACAAACGGATCATTTCGATAAAGAGATTGAACGATTCAAACACGAATTGAATCGTGTTAAATTAGAAAAAGATGAATTGAATCAAGATTTGTTGGAAGTACGGGAAAAATTGAAAACAAGTTCGGAAAATAATTTGGAATTACAGAAACAAATTAACGATTTAAATGGACAATTATCGATGGCAAATCTTAAAATACAGCAACTATCCACAGGACAGGATGATGAGCGAATTGAACGGTTAGTACAGGAGAAATTTACATTGGAAAAACAGATGACAGATTTGAATACAATTGTAAAGAATTTAACGAAAGAACGGGACGAATCGAATCTACAATATCAGCAGTATGCACAACAATTGAATAATCAATTAACGAATCTAGCTAATCGTCTAGAACAAGTACAGAAAGAGAACGAATCTCTACAAATACAAGAACAGAATCGTATCAAACATATAGAAGAGTTAGAAAAACAATTACAAAATCTCCAAAATGAACACATTTCTTTCAATTCGCACCAAACGAGCAGCGATATCAAAATCGAATTGAATAAATCATTAGATTTAATACAGAAATTACAAGTGGAAATTAACGATTTAACGATTGATAACGAACGTCTCACTGCCGAAAAGGACGATTTAGTTCGTGAATTAGAATCGAAAAATAATCTCATAAAAGAATTGGAAGAGAAACTAATTGAATTAAAAGAGAATCAGCCGGATAATGCAAAATTATTAGCAATTATGGAGAGTGATAAAATAGCAGCTAGTCGTGCATTAATACAAAATACAGAATTAAAAAATCAAATGGATAGTATGCAAGAGGTATTCTATAAATTAAATAATGATAAAATTGAATTAACCGAAAAATTATCAATTGAACAATATAATAATAAAGAATTAATTGAGAAATTACAGAAGACCGAATTGAATTTAAATAAATTAACGGATGCTATTGAAATTAAAGATAATGAATTATCACAAGTACGACAAGAATTATATGAATTAAATAAACAAATTATAAATAGTGAACAATTAACGGATCGTTTAAGGCATTATGAAGCACAAGATTATAGTTCGCATATATTACAAGATGAATTAAAGCGGGCACAAGCGACGATTATTGAATTACAAAATGAAATTGAACGATTAAAACAAACGAAAAACGATGATAATAATCACGATATAAATGAATTAGATCATAAATTAAAAGAATTAGAATTAAAAAATCATGAATTAGAAACAAAATTGAATCAAGATAGTGACGATAAGATGTTGGATAAGGAGGCGGCAATGAAGCATCTAGAAGAGAAATTCTTAAAGACTATGAATGAAATTGCTGTATTAACTGAAGAGAAACAACGTTTAGAACATTTAGTTTTACAATTACAAAGTGAAACTGAAACAATCGATGAATATGTGGCATTATATCAACATCAACGCAGTATATTGAAACAGCGTGCAATTGAAAAAGATTTACAATTAAAACAATTAGAAAATGATCGTGAACAGATGAAATTAAAATTAGAACAATTAAATAATTTAATTAATAAATTTGTAATCAATAGTGATGATGGTATATTGACGAATAACGAAAATACGAATATTAATAATGGTATACATAAAAATTTGGAAAATTCCCATGAGAATCATCAAAATAATAATACAGCCGAACAGATTATTTCGTTATTATCAGAAATTAAAAATAGTAATTTAGTACAACCATCTGAGAATATCCATCATTGTCCATGGTGTTCGGGCCAATTGATTACAGTTTGATAACTTTATTCAACTAGATTGATCAAAATATGCGATGAATTTGGAACGTAAGACGTAGCTTCTAGTAAAATTAACACGACTTCATCCAGTTATTTATCGTTATTTTATTAGAGAATAATCAAGTTACGACAGACGTTCTTGTTTTATCGTTTATTTTAATTAATAACAGTTCTAACGATGGTATTATTGTGATTATTGTTGTTATTGGATTATTTTATAGCTTCAATGAAAATTTTCATGCCAAATTTCAAGTGTTTGTTTTGAAATTATTTAAAAGTTACAATCACTCCTAGTCCGACTCTGGGTCTCCAAAATGTTTGCTTTTTTGTTTTCAAAATATTTGTATTGAAGCAACCGAAATGTAAAGATTTTTCAGGACCGTATTTACGAGACGATTAGGGCCAGGAATTAGGCGCAATTTAGCACATAAATATCACGCCCATTTTTCGTAAAGTACGGTTACAATGTGTAATACAGTAAAACCTCTCTTAACGACTCCTCTCATGACCAGACACTTTATAATTCCCCGAATAATATGTAGCTCTTAGACGAAAACCTTCGGTGGCCGGACACCTCTCTTAAGCGACCACTTTCAGTTCCTCCGCAAGTGTCAGCACAAGAGAGGCTTTGATGTACTTAAAATTAGGGAAAAGTGATACGCCACTGTGCTATATAAATTTATATATATTTTTTCAAAACAACCAATTAAAATAGTTTTCAAGTTTTTGGGATTATACGAATAGAGACGAGCATTAATTTCGATAATTGCAAACAAATAATATCGGCCAAATTATTATAATTAATTATTTGTCTACTATAATACATGAATTACAAGGTGTTTTTTTAAAAGTGATCAATTCTTATATAACTTCTACTAGCCGGCGAGCGATTCGAAAAATATTTTAAGGACTTGTAAGGGCGCTGGAGACCCTTTTGACAAAATTAGAACCTCGTAGCTCATTTATAAGTTGGGCAAAAAATGATAGTTTTGGACAATGTCGCAATTTTCAAAAACTATCAAAGCATGCAAAACGACTAACAATAAGAATGACTCTTAGGCTCTCCCAACAGTGATTTTTTTTCGTTTTTCTCCACTGCATTCAAGAGAAAATGCGAAAAATTTCCACCTCTTGCAGAATGAAATGAAGGAAAACAAAAAAATCACTGCTGAAAGGTTCTACAAGTCATTCTTAGTTATTTAACGTGTATAATTCGTTTTTGAAAATCGCGACATCGCCAGAAACGAGCGTTTTTGACCAGCTTCAAAATGAGTTACGAGGTTCTAATTTTGCTAAAATGATTTCTAGACACCCTCATTTAAATAATTGAAATAGTTTTCAAATCGTTCGCTAACTAATATGTTTCATGAGAATTGACCACTTTAAAAGAAAAACAATCAAGCAGCGGGTGGAAGACGTACGTCGTTACTTAGCTAGTTAAGTTTACTTATAACTTTCTCGAATTATAATTTTCTGTTGTTTCTTATACAGAGTATACAACACTATACTACTTTGTAATTGGCTATGCCTTTGTTATCTGGAGTCGTAGCTTGGTTCACAATTTGCTAATTTGACATTTTTTCAATGAAAAAAAAACAAGTGGCTATGTGGCTATGTACTAAATGCAAAGCCAACTGCGAGGTGAAATACCGTGATACATCCTGTATAAATAGCTTGATTTGATTATGAACAGATATAGATGGATCAATGGAAGTTTTCCAGAATTGGCGCATCCAAACAAGGTTTTCGGAGTAGTCCGCTTAACCAATCGTGTCTATTCATTTTTTTTATGTACTAACAATGGAATAAGAGAGCGAGAGAGAGAGAGAGAGAGACTACACTATACCGAGTGATTCTCCTAAATCGAAAAGTTCTTATGGCAACTCCGATTATTTAGCGAGCGATTCAAAAACTATTTCAAGGATTTACAGGAGGGTCTCTAGAGAACATTTTAGCAAAATTAGAACCTTGTAGCTCATTTTGAAGCTGGTCAAAAATCGCTCGTTTCTGACGATGTCGCGATATTCAAAAACGACTTTAAATGACTCGGGGACCCTCTCAACATTGATTTTTGTCGTTTTGCTCCATTTTATTCTGTTACAAATGGGAAAGTTTTGCATTTTTTTCTAGAGTGCAATGGGGAAACACGAATAAAATCAATATTGGAAGGATTCTCGAGTCATTCTTAATCTTTTTGTGTGTTTAGCACATTTTTGGAAATCGCAACCTTGTCTAAAACAAACGTTTTTGACCAACTTCCAAATGAGCTATGGGGTTCTAATTTTGTTAAAATAGTCTCCAGATACCTACAAATCTTTTAAATAGTTTTCGATTTGCTCAACAAATAATGGGTGTTTCCATAAGAACTTGTTTTAGGTGAATCACCCGGTTTTGCACTCTACTGCGCATCCATGTTTTTGGGAAAACTTTACTTGATCCATCTATAAATGTCGGCAAATCTACAAGATACGTTGACATTTCATTCTTTATTTTAACCATAATTCTTAACTTTTCTGTAAAAATGGAAAAAACCTAATTATTTATAAAAGTAATGCTTATCTCGATTCGACGATCCCAACAGTTTTGTCATATCAACTACAAGTCTATACTATTGTCACCATCCCACAATAATAAATAACCATAACCGTAAAAAAACGATTAATAAAATTAATCAACTAATATTTGTAGTTTTTGAGGTAGTTGCATGGATTGTAGCTTGTGCTTTTGCCATAATTTCACTAGCACCTTTATCAATTAAATATTCAGCTAATTTTCTACCTAAACTTTCAGCTTCCTCTTGTATCTCACCAATACTTGAATCATACTCAACTAAACCACAATAACTCTTAATTTTACTACTAGAAGCTTTTAGATTTTCTTCAATAATATCGTTCTTCTCGTCATTACACTCTAATTGTTTACGTCTCATAAATGGACATTGACTAATATCGAATAATTTCTCTTTATTGTCATTGTGATCATTGAAATGTATCTCTAAATAGGGACATTTACCCATAAAATCAGCACCAATCGGTATTTGTACTGGACATTGTTCATGCGGATCATTCTTTAGAATCTCAACTGGTATATTGTCTAATTTTATACGTTTTGCTGGTGTTTCATTTAAAGGATTCTCCGGACAATCATTACAACTCTTTAAATTCTCAATATCGTTCAATTCGAATTTGTTCACATTGTTGAATGGACATACAGCACAACGTAGATTGTCTTTAATATCAATTGTACATTGTTCTGTATGGATCAATTCATCTTTACCATCCAATGACCAGACGCCACCTTTTAATTGTAAATTATAACGAGCCTTGTCGATTTTTGTTAACGTTGATGTTACAGCAACTGGAGCACTACAACCGCCGCCTAATGTCTTTAAAAAACTACGTTCGGCTATTATACGAGTCGCTGTTTGAATATCATATAACGGCTTCAATAGATTGATCGTATCTTGGTCAGTTTCTCGACATTCTACAGCTAGAGCACCTTGACCAACAGCATACAATAGATCTTCACTATCTAAAATCTAGAAATTTTCAAACAAAATTACCGTTATTCGATTGATTCCAAATAAAATTTAATACTTTTGTAATACGATCAGTCCAGCCCATTCGAATTATACCGGCTGCAGCCAGAATAATCCCATGATACTTGTCCAATTCGTCCAATTTCTTCAGTCTTGTATTCAAATTACCCCGGATACATTCCACTTTTAAATGCGGATGTTTACGGGACAATTGTGCGGCACGCCGTAAACTCGATGTACCGATCACACTGTCTAATGGTAGATTCTCTAATAGATTCGCTTTAATGTCTTGTCTTAAAATCAATGCATCCCGTGGATCTTCACGTGTTAGAACAGCACCGATCGTCATGCCTGGTGGTAAACATGTGGGCAAATCTTTTAATGAATGCACAACGAAATCAACACAGCCTGTTGTTAGAGACGCTTCAAGTTCTTTTGTAAATAGTGATTTTTCACCAATTTTCGGTAGTGGTATATCTAGAACTTTATCACCTAAAGTACTCATTGTAACTAGAAAAAGAATCGATCAAAATTAGTATTTTTTTTTCGAAGATTTTGTGTGATTTATTCAAATACCAATCTCGAATTGTTTATCCGGATGGAGCTTTTCTAATAAACTGATAACGTGTCGTGTTTGAACTAGAGCAAGCTGGAAATTAAAATGTCTTAACAATAAACAAATTTATCTATTTATACTAAAATAAATACCTCACTTTTCCGGGAGCCTACCCGTATTTTCTTATCATTATCTCCCATTGTTGCTGTTTTCTTATGCAATTTAATTCATTTCATTTAAAAGAAAAAGTCTTATCATTCAACATCGTTCAACTCATTTTGTGCAAAAATTCACGTTACGTAGGCAATTTTTTCTTATTTATAGGTTAAATTCCAAATGCCAAAATATATAACAAATAGATAGAGAACAACTATGAATTTTGTACAGATAGATAAGGATAAAAGGTCGATTGAGGTTATGTAACAGTGCGGGAAATTCAAATTTAGAAAACCGGATCAACCGAAAAATTGCATTGCACCTTTGATTATCGTTATAGGTAGCCCGATTGGCGCTAATTCGTTTTCTTTGATCGAATTTTCCCCTCTTGTGCGTTATTTGAATCCTTGCACCTTAAAATATCAGGACCACAGGGCCAATTTTTTGCAATAAAGTATTTCGTAGAAGGATAAAAATGAAGCTTTCTCCTATAAAGAGAAATTAAATCGCTTTTACGTCGTTTATTACCAAAATTTACGAGAGTTGTTACATGATTTTGAATTTACTGCATTCAAATTTGGTTACTTTTATTTTCCTCTACTACACAATGGTTAAACTGGATTTCTTAGCGCATGCTCAATGGGCATATTTTTAGTAAAATACCAATTTTTGAGAATTTCCAGCAAGATATTCATGAAATTTCTTCGGTAGTTGGACTTTTCTTCGATTTTCTTTCAAATTTTAGCGATTTCTTGATGAAATTCTCATATTTTACGTTTTTTGGCGACACCAAAAGGGCGGATCTGTAATTTGATTGGTTGTCATCGTTCCCCCACTACACAAATTTTCATACAGTACTAAGTAACGTACTGAATTAGTCAACGTAACTGATTAATTGAAGAAAATCGATCAAGATGGAAAACCGTCCAGGTTCGTCCAAAAAGATGGTGTTTCTTTTACAACCGCCAAAACTAGCCTTAACAATGGCTAAAAAATTGGAAATTAAGAAGATTTACCAGGCGACTAAAGAAATGAATCCAGCAAATGATATCAATCAATTATGCAAAGCTTTATCTTCTGTTATTGGTGAGTTTAAATTTTGATTCTATTAAAATCATCAAATTCAATATTTTTATTCAGGATTACCTGCTACTGCAATCCATGAGATCGTGAAAGAAGACGAGACACAAGAATCAACAGCATTGAGTAAAAGATTGGATACCAAAAAATGTGTGGGCGTACAGGTAAGTAATGCCACGAATTAAACCTATAAGTATATTCCAATTAGATTTGTTAAAAATCGATACAAATAATAAATTAATGTCATAAAATACAATTGAAAATTACGCTCGCAGTCCCGGTGATTTTCTAAATACCGTGAAATGTTCTAAATATTGGTGGATCGTATCGATAGGCGTGTACAATTCTTGCATACGATTCTGGATATAATTCGGCGGTGTAGCTGGTACAGAACTGCCTAAAAATCCCTGTAAAAACTCCCTCATCAATTCCCAACACATCGCCGGCACCATACACGGTCTATATTCAACTTCAACCAACACCCCTTTAAAATTCTGACTAACTGTAACAGTGCCCAATTTCACACAGAAATCCCCAATTTCATAACGTGGTCCTTTCGATTCGGCTTTCGTTTGCTTCTTTGATGTATAAAAACTCGACATTTTCATCATTAATAGATCGAATAGACCATCAGTAGCTAATGGTATTGTTTTTGTACCAGTTTCCAATATTGAGAATACAGTAGCCGGTTGTTCAGAATTGTGTAGAACATGTACGGTACGTTGGTGGCCCAATTGGGGTACCGATGTGTACGTTTCGCAATCTACCAAAAATTGGCCCTGCTGGACGGCGCCTAGGGCTGAAATTCGTTTCGATAAAAGCTCAACGGTCGCCGGACCTGTACGATTCTCCACTGGAAATTGTTGCAAAACAGTCACACCCATTTTTATTTTATCTTAAATTCAGAAATTCCAAACATTGATGAACCTAACCTAGAATTTTTGTAAATGCGACACTGTTGCCAAGCGTCTCTGTTTGAAAGCGGAAAAATCAATCAAATATTTGTTTTGGTAAATAACTCAAATTTTAATATGACAAAACAAGAAACGTCGAATTGTATAATATCTGTATTTAGTAAATGCTTGTCTCTAAGCTTTTTGTAAACAAAAAATGCGGATTTTTCATTATTTCTTTAATTATAAAAAAATTGCATTAGAAAAGCGTTTGGCAACGCTCTAAATATCACAGTATATCGCGCGTTATTTAAACATGCTCGCACTATACTTCACACTTCACACACAAAAAATAAAAGGGACCTGACCTAGATTAAGACCAAAACCTAAACTCCCAACAAATAGTTTTAAAAAATCATAAAAACTGTTATTTAATAATGTATTAAAAAGAAACATGAATATAAGAGTTTACGAAAATAAACGAGCAAACGTAAAATGAATTAGCCCAACGACAACAGACCCTTTTATTATCCATCCCCAACGTTTCTAATAGCTTATAATTTACAACATAAGGGCATTTCAAAAACGCCCTTTATGGGCGAAAACAAAATTTTGAAATTGCCATCTATCGGAAGAAAAACTAAATATAAATGATAATCGGGCAATGTTGCACAATGCAGCATGTCGCTACAAATTACAAATATAAACTATTTCAAAAATAATTGTCACTGTGGATCATATAAATAAAGATCGTTATTATTGCAAATCATTTAAGAAATTACTGCTTAATTAGAGGGTAACTAAAACCGTTATTATTTAGTATTTACTGATAATTTTGCAAACATCCGCACTTTGTTACTTTTAAGCGTATTCTATCAATTTTTGTTAAAAAAAACTTGAAAGTAATGCTTTATTCAAGTCTTCCTTCATTCGTACTACAATCTGATTTTCTAATTGTAAGTAAATTCAATATTTTTCAAAAATTTGGTCAAGTATTTTTATAACTCTATTCGTCTACCGGAAAAGCGATAAACATGGCATCTATGCAACTTAATAATCTAGTAGTTTCAGTGTCGCCAATGTTGATCTGCTGAAAGTTCCCAAATAAAAAGCGCTGTATTTAAAATTCTTGTTTTTATTTATCAATTTTTGAACAGTAAAAACATTGTAAATAATTGCATTAATTAAGGCGAGGTTGCTCCAACAGATACTGGTAGAGTCCCTAATTCTTCATCGGGAAATTCTATAGCCTGCCTAAATTGAATTATACACCATTTAGAATTTCGTTTCTTAATTAATAATAAACAACTTACTTTTGTTTCATTTTATAAATATAAAATAGTACGATAAAGTTTATCAAAAATAAAGCAGCTATAAGTAAAGCTGGTGCTAAAAGGTCTGCAGAATAATCAAAATGTCATTATTATTAATATTATTTTAACAGATAAAGTAAAGAAATAACCTGAAGCCATTCCTGCTGTTAATAAGTTTCTATCTGGAATTGCTGGTTTTACTAGCTCTCCTGTAATTAAAATTAATTTTTAATTAATAAATCGATTAGAACAATAAAATCCTAACCTCAATAATTCTATATCTAATCAAAAACTTGTTTTACATTTGTTTATAAATCAATTAAATTTTAAATTATAAACAAGTTTACCTTGAAAGTATTCATCGAGTGATTTTATTGTGCAAACAAACAAAAATTAATATGATCGAAGCGATAAGCTCTACAGCCACGTGTTAGTTGGTTATGCTTACAGTTATCAAAACAAGGATAGTCAATTGTATTGTTTTAATAGTGAGAGAGATGGTAATAATTGAAATCAAAAAGATCATAAGCGTAGATTGTAGGATTAGATTGAGTAGCTTACCTGTTGTTTTATGGTAAGTCTACCAATCGAATTTGATTTTAGATAATCGAAAAATAATAAAAGCTACACAATACACAATAAATTGATGTGTTATTGGACTATTGTAAGAGCTACAATAACTCCTCAACATCAATCAACAGAACAATTGAAAACTGTCTGTACAAAGGTCAAACTAATGAATAGAATTAATTGATAATATTAATAGTAATAATAATAGTGATAATGTAGAAGGCAATACTATATTAACGATTAATGCACTCAACCAATCATTAGCCCCGAAAATTTGAATTTCGACCAATCACAGTCGATTTACGCTGATTAAATGCCAAGTTGCTATTTCAATATGACGGAAGTCAATAATTAATGAATATCATTCGAACTATTCATTTAAATTCGATTAAATTTGCAAGGTAGCGCTGACAACATGTTGTTTAGGAAATATCACTCCCAAAGAACACCTCCAATACCTTAAAAGCTCCCGAGCCTTGCTCTTGAACTTTTAAATCGTATCACTGGTGTTTTTTATCGTGATTTTTCCTAAACAACATGTTGTCGGGGTAACCTTGCAAATTTAATCGAATTTAAGTGGATAATAAAACAATTTATGCTATATTGATACTTACTGTGACAGTCTGGTAACGGTAACGATGAATTCCAGTACGATCCTAGACAATGGATGATTCGTGTCCTGGCACCATCATCCGGAAAAATGTAGCCAACACAACAACGATATTCAGCAAATGTATCGTTCCGATAAACTAAATAACCATCCTGTGGTGATTGTGGTGTTGTACAACCAACAGCAATATAATGTATTAAAACACCACGTTGTGGTATCAATGAATGACTAGAAACTAATACTAATTCAATATTATCAGTTTGTGAGCGAATTTCTAACGGTGGCTCTTGCAATCTACACGTTTTCTCAATAATTTGACCTGAATCAATAATTTCTAAATAATCGGAACAGTCATCTGGATGCACGATACGATCAGCTATGGGGAACATGTAAAAAAAAGTCTTCTAAAATTTGTTTATAACGAATTAAATTACCGGTTAATGCCAGATCGAGAATTGTTAAATGAAGCCGTTGTTGGGGTGGTGCCTGTAATCTCCATCGACACTCTTTCTCTGTTGCATAGAAACGTGGATAGCCTGGATTATGAATGAAACCTTCCGATATTCCATAATTGTTGATATTCGGTAAGATTATTTTACTATTACAGAAGGTCTGGATTCGATCATCTGGAAAATTTAATTAACAGCTTATTGGAGAAAGTATCTTCGATTTCGCTTCAGTTGACATTATTCAGCATCGAATTGTTCAAAATCGATACAATAGACGTTTAGAATTACTAAAATAGTTGATGTATGTGTGACTGGGTATATCCGAGAGATTTTCAATAATTCACGTTTGATGTTTACAATGTCATCATCAATCATACGTGTTATAAGTGTTTTGTGGTTACCTGAAATGCAAGCATATTTCACGGTGAGATTACCAGCACCCCATGTTTCGCTGCCGGGACAATCTTCAGTTAAAATGAAACTACAATGGTTCACTCCTGAACATCTGCAATTGAAAGTTTTATGGTGAAAATGTGTGAAATTCATGTCGATTTTCAGAATTCAATTATAACCATATGGTCAGAATACAATAAAAACGGAAACAAATGCCACAATGTTGCCCTGATTTCAGGGGGAGATAATGGATGTAAATCCAGGAAAGCGTAACGATTTTCGTTATAGTAACGCTCGAAGAAATCGAGAGTCGTTATCCGCGCACCATCCGGCCGGTTTGG
>JAZBGW010000186.1:12598-35026 GCA_037464815.1 Mylabris variabilis
ACTAGCACCAGAATCTGAATCTTTTTCACTACCACTCTCCTTTTCACTATCACTACCACTCTCACTAACTGGTAGTACTACTGATGGTCCACTTGTTTTTCGTTTTTTTTCTTCGGAAGTTTTTTTTGATGTTGAACTACTACTACCACCACCACCACTACTACTATTGCTGCCTTTTTTACGTTTCACTTTTGGTGGCTTACGTTTCGGTGGTGATTTTCGGCCACGATCTTGATCCGAACTTGATGAATCATCACCAGCAGCTGCAACAACACTAGCTGCTGCTGCTACACTATTAGCATTAGTTACACTTTTTGATGTATCACTGGGATGTCCATTTAATGCATTATTATTATCTTTATTAGGTGTTTTCCTATTATTTGTTTTATTTGTAAAATGTTTCGTTTTATTTATACTATTAACAGCCATTGAACCAACTGAATGTAATGTATGTACTGGATTTTCTTTACTATTATTATTGGTATTTGTATTATTATTACTATTATTATTATTATTATTGGACGTTAAGTTGATATTCATTGGAAGTGTTACACAACTACCTGAACCGGTAACACCGGTATTATCTTCCATATCTTCACCGGTATGCCGTTGCAGCCAAGCTTTCTTCAAATGCCTCACCGGATAACTGTTGGACGTTTTACTTGGACCTTAAAATTAAATTAACTCATTAATTATTAATTGAAATTAATCTTCTTTTTTAAAAATACATAAATAAATCGACAATTATTGGTATATAACGTATATACGATTTTATTTATGAATGAACTGACTCTCTCAACTATGAGAAACGTGACGAAACGGTTTGCCACAATGGCGATACAAACTATACCGTGAACACAGTGTGTAAACAAGTTTTTATTTTAAAATCCAAGTATTAAATTATTATACGTTATTATTTAAACAAAAGAAAAAAATAAGTGCACACGTTTCTATTTCATTAATTATTTTTAACAAAGTAAAATGTATTTAAATCAAGAATCACTACACACGCCAATTACTAAACTTCCGAACTTTTAGAAATCAACGTTGCATCATCACATTGCCTCGCCTTCTATACCGAATGTAAACTGAAAGCTCTGTGAAATAATACTGCGCATGCTCCCATCATGCATGTATACAGTAACGCCAACGTTCTAAATAATTCAAATTGTAGAAACTGAAATGCCCCAATTTCAGCGAAACTCTCATAAAAACCTATTATCAAGTAATATAAAAGAAAGGATAATAAATTATCGTTTTGGTTTCGAACATTTTTTTTTGTTATAAGTTATAACGCGTGTTTTTTTTTTAAAATGAAAGTTTAAATCGTCGCCAAATAACTATTGATCTCCGGGAACCATTAAGAAACATATGAACCAAAACGAAAAATTATAAGCATTCATTTGACTAATGCAGTATTGTTCTGTTCTGTTTTTCGCGCTTAAAATATTCGAACAAATTAATCACAAATTGTTGAACTTTGGATTTTAAATTTTTTTCCAGCTATTTTCTAGATAATAGTAAAAAACTGATAAATTTCTCAAAGACTTCAATACACAGTGGCTCCAATATCCAACAATATTGTATCTCATAACTCATAATCATCTGTTCTTTGGTTTTTTGTATTAAAAAAAACTCTTCAATGTCGTTTATGTAAAAAATTTAAGTAAATTTATTTGTAACTATTTGAAGAAAACAACTAACTTATATAATTTTGTATATTCTGTAGTTTAAAAAACAATGATGATGGCGTAACAAACCGAAATCGGTCTGCTTTGTGCTTTGTATTTGATGGTTAATAAAATATTTTCCTTTGGAGGAGAACATTTGAAACTTTTCATTTTAACTAATATTGGACTTCAATATTTGACAAATATGGGCCAAATCTACTCCCGAGTTCATTTTTACAACTTACAACGAAAGAGCCGCAAAAGAATGTTTACTTATCTTTGTCTTGTGCAAAATATTATAAAAGGATGACCGCTTAACGTGCAAGAACCATAAATCATTATAGTTTGCGGCAGCCACCGATACGTTAAAAACTCTGTTAAACCTTTTTTCTTCACCGTACAGTTTAAGCCTTTTAAGGTAACGTTTTGCCGCGTAACGGTGGCTGCCGCAAACTCACTATTATCTCAAGATAGTAGTTTTATATTAACACCTTTGTCTAACTGCCTACATTTAGTATAATGTGGGATTTCTTTAAAATGACAACTATTAGTTCACTAGTTACTAACGAGTGAACCAATAATAATAATAATGATAATAATAACGAGTCGTTAATCTTCAAAGATCAAAGTTATTTATCAACGATTACAGCTATAAAATATTCATTGTGAACATACAATTTTTGGTACATTTGCCGCATTTGCTGTACTTACAGTCTGTACAACGCTATTTTACCTCGCTGGTCATGCTTTTGGTAACGTTCGATCATAGCCTGGCATATTTGGCATTTTTCAATGAAAAAAACGAGCTGTCGAACAAACAAGCTACGACGTTACATAAAACTAAAGCGCCTTATACACACAAGATAAATCGAGGCGATCGAACTGTACAGTTCTGGCTGTTCGATTTATCATTGTGTGTATGGCCGTTCTGTCCAACAAACACTAAATTTTAATATACGGTAAATGGGAGGGGGAAGGAAATCCAGAAAATCGAAAGGATTTATCATTGTGTGTACGGCGATGGGGGTATTCAATTCGGATCCGGGAAATCAAAAACGCCAGAACTCGATTTATTGTTTTGAGTGTGTAAGGGGATTCGCTTAAAGACATGACTGACCAACTATGAGGTGAAATAACATATAATTGTCTCGGCCTGTATATTTTTTATATCGAAATTAATTCATTTATTTCTAATCACAACCAATCTTTGGATAACTATCGTAAAGACAGGAAATCAGTTTTAAAAAAGAGATAATAACTTTATAGATCTAGCTCCTGGTATAAACATATATCGAGAATTGACTTACTCAATTGACCCACTACTACATCTTATAACAGTTAATAGCTTAGTAGTAATAAAATAGAAGTTTTTGAAAAATTAATGAGTATTTTAAACATGAATAATACATATAAATGTTTTTCTTAAATAATAGTAAAATTCAAGTATTTTGAAAAGAAATATGAAGACAAAATGCATAATTTTATCAGTCATTTAACTGTGGATCTAATTCCATAAAATAATTTGCAAACCTTGTTATAATATTTCTGTTATTTCTATCAAATGATAAAAGAGAAAAACTTGCATATTTTCAAAAAGCATTATTTAAGCATAAAAAATTATGCTTATCATTGAAGTAAATTAAATGTTGACGCATTTCCTTTCAGTTTTTTCCTTTTTGTTTGTCATGTCATACATAGAATTTGCATAAATTTACAAATGAATGTTAATAATTTTTTTTAAAAAAGAAATCTTACCTGGACTATTAGATTTTTCAGAATCAACCGAACTAGGTGGTGGTGGCGGTGGTACAATTGTTGTTTTAGTCGGTGTTGTTGATGTACTATCTGTTATTTCCGATTGTGATGTTACAGTATTGTTTGTTGTACTTGTAGTTGTTGTTACAGTTGATATCGTTGATGTTGTTGTTATATTAACACTATTATTATTATTAGTTGTCACTGTTGTTGGTGCTGGACTACTACTACTACTGCTGCTACTACTACTACCACTACTATTACTATTTGTATTACCACCAACACTATTATTATTATTATTATTATTATTACACAATGTTAAAATATTTGAATGTTGATATTGATTTATTGAATCAGTACTATTATTATTAGAAGATCGTCCAATAATATTATTATTATCCACATTCACGGCAGTAACACTAACATCTGGTAAATTATCTGTTATTAATAACGAATTATTTGTAATAATTGGAGATGTTGTAGAAGTTGTAGGTGTTCTATATGCGGCTGTATTAACAACAGTCGTTATAGTTGTCGCAGCACTAGCAATTAATGGACTTGGTTCACTAACACGAGCTAATTGTGGCTGACCAACATAAATTGGTAAGGAAGATTGTTGTTGTTGTTGATGATGTTGTTGAACTGTAGGTGGTGGTTGTTCAATACGACGTTTCTTCACTTCTAAACACACTGGATTTGTTATCGAACTAACTGGTGTACTTTTACGTTTCGGTGATGATGATGTATCATATTTATTTGAAGAGGACACACCTAAATCTAATGGTTGTGTTTGAACTGAATGTATATTTGATATATTCTGTGATGATAATGTTACAGTTGGCATATATTGTGGATGAGATCGTTGGATTGCTAATGGTGCTGATGCTGCCGTTGGTGGTGATGTACCATGTTGTACCGAAACTTTTACTGATAAACCCCCTGGTGGTGGTAGTGGTGCTGTTGTTGTTGATCCACCAATCGAATACATTCGATCATATCGTGGTTGATCAGATGGTGTTGTACGACTATGTGCAGGTGGTGGACATGTTGTTACCGATGGTGGTGGCACCTGAGGATGTGGTGGATGATATTGAGAAACCTAACAACAACAAAAAAACAAAAATCAATTCATCATTAATTTAATGAATCAATTAATTAAATTACTTGTTGATATGGTGAAGGTGAGACTGATGATGATAACGGTAATTTCGAGCCGATCTTAATTGGAGTAGTTGGTGGTGGTGGTTCAGGTGTTCGATTTAAAGGTACACCAGCTACTATACCAGCTGATGGTTTACCGTAAATATGATGCGGTGCTGGACTGCTCACTTTCGGTTTAGAATTGGCAACAGTTGTTACAGCTAATGAAGAATATGGTGATGTTGAATTTGGTAAAAATGGATAATTAGCTTTGCCCGATGATGCAGCACCAGGATAAATCATTCCTTGAGATTCAGAACTGGAACGGTATCTTAATTCCGGTGATGGATGTTGTTGGGCATGTGGATGATGTGGTGACTGTTGCTGTTGTTGTTGATGATGATGATGTGGACTAGGTGGTAATTGATTGCTTGACTGCCGATGATGATGCCCCGTTGCTTTACCCAAATTTTGTGGTTCTATATGATAATGTGGACTGGATGTGTGTTGTTGTTGTTGTTGTGATAAATGATGTGGTGATTGTGATGGACTTCTATATTCATATAGATTTGATTTTGGTTGACTCGGTGCTGTTAAATAATGGCCGGATATCATTTCAGTTCTCAATTTTGGGCTGGGTGAATGTGCCATCGATACACGTGGCTCTAAATGATGGGAGCTTTTCCCATCATGTTTTACAATCACTGAATTCTTCATTTCACTCATTAATGGTGGCGGATTCGGTAGAAGATCTCGTTCTATTATTGATGATGATGATGAACCACCACTACTATTACTATTTTTCGTTATCACCAATCCTGATGATGGTTGTTGTTGCTGTTGTTGTGATGATGATTTATGATGATCAGTTTTTGTCTTTGGTTCATGTGGAAAAAATGGTTGACACACTGGATAACCGAACATATTTAAATCACTTTTTGTTACTATCGATGAATGCATTGCAGATATCTTATCGGATGATTTACTTGTCGGTGGTGGAATTCGACTATGTGCTGGTGGTGGTGGATAGTCAGCCTTGTTTGATAAACTAGGTGAACGTTGACACTAGAAGAAAAAGATATGGAAAATCAAAACGCATGTCTTTATGAACAAATTAAAAAAATAAATACAAAAACAATAAAGAATTAATATCCTTATAATTATAATAGTAATATAATAAAGTTTGTTCCACAACAAAACGGACGAAAGACTTCTATAATCAAATCAAAACGAATAGTGTTTCTCAGTGAGATGTTTTTTTACATAAAACTCATTATTGTTGACTAGAATAGTATAATAGAGTCAGTCAATCTTTTCCCTTTGAATTAAATATTCATTTTAATGATAAAACAAAAAAAATCAAAAAAAAATTAAATTTTTCAAATATAAATTGTCACGGGCGAAGAAAAGCTTTTGTTAATATTGTTGTTAAAAGAACAAAGCTTTGTGTTAATCAACAAAAAACAAAACAAGCTTTAATTACAATTTTATACAGCTTCTTTGTGCTACTGAAGTTACGTTGCTACTTAGCTACATTATTTTTCTATTTGATAATATTTGAGTTTCCGTTATTAGAGACTCGATTAACATTAAAGAATTTGAAGGAAGAATAAAAAACGACAGTAATATTATTCTTACCGTCGAATAATGTGGCCGATGATCCCTCTCAGATCTTACAGTTAAATGCCTCTGTTCACGTTGGTGCATTTCTTGTTCTAATCGTTTCCTTTCCTCTTCCGCACTACTATTTGTTCTAGATTGTGGTGGTCGTCCCCCTATTAGATTCCACTGATCCCTCTAAATTATATCAAATTTGCTAATTTATAATATTTCTGGAAAAACAATAAAAATTAATATACTTGCCTTTTGTTGGGCTGCTTGCCTCAATGATTTTTCAAAATGATTTTGAAGTGCTTGTTGTTGACGTTCCTTTTCTTCTCGTTCTCTTTCTTGTTTTTCACGTTCTCGTTCACGTTCAATTTTCTCCCGTTCCTGTCGTTCCCTCTCTAATCTCTCTTTTTCTTTATGTTTCTCTAATTCACGAACTTCCTGATTTTGTCGTTCCCTATTAAAAGATCTAAATGTTTTTAAAATTTATGTATGTGTGTTTATATATGTAAATATTTACCTGATTGTTCTTTCATGTCGATCTCTATCTTGTAATAGAGCAGCTCTTTCACGTTCTAACATTTCTTCAGCTGCTGGATGAGCAGCACCAGATTGACTGAGAAGATGTGCTGCACTAACTGGCAACGTATACCTCTGCTTCCAAAGCATATCAGATAGATGATGTGGATGTGGATATAATCCAGGTGGCGGTGCTAAATGTGGATGGTGTTGTAATGGATGTGGACCCATTAGTGTTGGTGGTGGTGGAACAGGTGGATAAAGAGATGCTGCTGCTTGATGGCTGGCTGCTGCGGCGGCTGCTGCTGCTGCTGATGCAGAGGTGGGTGGTGGTGGGCCCGAAACGGCCGGTGTTGATGGGTGCGACATTAGCAGCGACTGATGCTGCACACTATGTATATGGCGGACGTGCGGTTCGGACTCCAACAACAAGTTGGGGTCTCTCCACACGCGCACCGTTTCAGATGCCGAACTACTACTAGTTGGCGTATTGAATGTATGATTACCAACTGGTATAAATAATGGGGACCGGTTGTTGTTGTTGTTGTTGTTTGACGTTGAATGATTTTGTATTATTGTATTATGTTGTGGTTCGTCAGTTGAACTCAGGGCGCTGGAACGTGAACCTGAACGTTCATCGCCGCTACTACTACGCAATGAACTCACACCTGAATCTGAACGATCATCTGAAAAACGTAATAATAATGATGCATTTGTTGAATCAGACAATTCCATTCTGCTAAAAGGAGAGGACGAAGACAGCAACGGTCCGTCATCGTCACCGCGACTAGAGCACTCACGCTCCTCGATAATTTTAGGAGTTATCGTCCGTTGAGCCACAATTACACAATCGTCTTCTTCACTAATAATATCGCCGGTTACCGTTTCAGACACCGGCATAGAAACACTACGACATACTGTTTGATCATCATCAACAACAACACTTTCATGTAGTACCTCCACTGGCACTAATTGTACACTACTACTATTACTTGTATCATCTAACACACTATCGTTTTCAATATGTGATGATAATAATGGACAATGTTGTTCAATTGAATCCTGTTCGGATGGTCGAACACTTGTTGTTGTTTGTTCCTCACGATTTTCATCAAAGGATGATCGACTACATATAAGTGGAGAAACAGTCGGTGGAATCACAACTGCTGATTCGTCTACTAAACAATCTTCAACAACTTGTCGAAGTTTACTGTTATTCGCCTCTTCAAGTACTTTTTTTTTATTTGAACTACGATTGCACAAATTCTTCTTCCGGCTCTGCTTATTCTCCAAATCTTCTTTTATATTACTGAAATTGTGATGGTGATAGCGCAGTTTTGTTGACGAAGTTTCCGATTCACTGGTTTTTCTTTTTCTAGCTTTCGTTAATGAACCTACAACAAAAAGAAGAAGATAGAGAAAAATCAACTAATTGAACTTTTTTTAAAAAAAATAATATAACGGAGAGAAATAAGCGTATGTTGCTGTATATGGCCATAAGTGTAGGTGTAATCAAATTGTAATCTCGTTGCATTGTTGAAAAATCACGAGTCTATTGTTGAACAACTGTGCGTAGGATGACATAAGTCATTAATAAAACGTATTGGTGTGTCTGTGTGTGTGTGTAAAAAATATTTAAAATGAGATAATAAAACATTTTTTAACCAACAAGTTATGTAAAATAATTCCATTTAGGTACTACCCTGACCGACCAAGAGCATATAGATCAATCAAAGAAAAATAAAACACATTATTAAGAAACGACTAAGGAGAAACACCAAAATGCTAACAAATTTATTCATAATATGTATACCCAAAAAAAAGAAGTACTCGTGTCGACCTTGACATGAGAATCTTAATTTTAATCTTGACGACAAAATTAACTAGCGTGACTTGTTGTTTGTTGTTTACTATATTCATCCAATAAATGACATACCTCCTCTCCTTTACAAAACTGGTTTTGAGACATACATTAACACAATAAAGTGTGGGTCATTTGGTATACATACAAAGCCTTTAGAAAAATATGCCAAAACAAATATCTCTACATACCTACAAAAGAAGAATATGGTACCGTTATTAAAAATTAGAAACACAAATACTCTCACTTTTCAAACTAAAACGGTTTCTTTCTTTCACCCAACTGATTATTTTAATCGTTAACTAAATTAGTGATGATGATGATAATAATAATAACGGATTTAAATAAGATACCACAACTTTCAAAATTGCACTATAACTGGATCCATTAAATAAATAAATTGAAGGAAAAAATAAACGAGAGAGCAGCAAAAAACAACTCTCAACAAGACTGTTTATCTTGCCTTTCATTACTACCGTTACAAATTCCTGATTTTGTTATTGGCGATGGCGACGACGACGATTATTACTTTGCAACAGATGTTGCAGCAGCAGCAGCAGCAGCAGCAGCAGCAGCATTAATAAATTGACTCAATTATCTATAAATCAACACCGAATTTATGTTATTTGACTGCACGATTTTCTCTTATTAATATACATATTATGAATAATACAGTATTAACACACAATTACTTTAGCAAATAATACAGAAATAAAACAAATAATAATTGTAATATACGATGAGAAAAATAAGATAACATGCTGGGAAGATTTCTTATTTTTTTTTCAAAATTGAAGAAAAATACTTCAACTAAATTTAATTTAAAATTAATGTAGATAACGGTTACTAATGTAAAAAAAATACTATAGTACTCGAGATTATTTTCCCCTTTTATCTTTAATTACAACAAGTTTAGTGTTATTGTGTAATAATAATGAAATAATTATAGAGGCTACTTTCAAAAAAATACCACAACTTTTATGAATAAGATTAGAATTTAATTTTAATATGACAAAATATTATTAATGATAATAAGAATAAGGATAATATTTTCTTAGAATAATTATTTCGGTCATGCTGTTGTTGTTGTGCTCATTCTTGCGTCACATTTCGAATAATACTGACATTAATCTATTATCTTTCCAATTCCCCTCCGCTCTTGTGTTACAAATTTCATTTTTTCCGTATTAATATCATCAGTCGGGATATGATTAATTTATCCGCAATCAAAAAGGAAAATTCTATAGATTAATAGATGAATATAAAGAGAATACCGGAAGGGTGTGGCCACCGACATTTATAATTTCTTTTTCTTTTGCTCCTCTAAAACAACTACTAATAATTCTTTATTTACTACAACTAGATAGCAGAAATCTTTCGTCCGTGAAATAAAATAACGCCGCCAACACCACGATTTTCTAATTTTCAAGCTCAAATACAGACGCACTAAGAGAGATCAAGTCACGATTTCATTTTATAAAATAGAAGATCGACTCTTTAGAAAAATACATGCAGCTGCTGTGTGATTCATCAGATGTACAGAATGAAGAAGAAGAAAAAACATCATTAATTATATACTTTGAAGAAACTGTAAGATTGCCGATACAGAAAAAGCTCTGAAAATTTGAGCTTCTCTTCAATATTTGCCAACAAATATAACAATAGAGAAAAGGTAGGTGGCGGGTTTTGTTGATTTTTATGGTTGAATGTCGGATTAGGCGCCGACCATAAAACTAGCACAGAAACGGGAGAAAATCTTTAGAAATATTGAATTTTACGAGATAGAAACAGTGAATAGGTTGGTTTTTGTATCACCACCTGTCGTCGTCAGAGCCTAGATTCAAAAGAATCATCATCGTTCAAATACAACAGTTCTTGGAACTTTTCCACAAACATAAAGGTGATATTCCGAGATTCTTTAAAAACAAAAAAAAATCCTATAAATGTGCAAGAAAATATGTGGTAAGTAATTATTAATCTGTAATTTACAATTATAATCACACAAATTATTATCAAGGCCATTTCAACAGTCTGAATAAATATTTAAAATATACATTTTGTTCATTATACATTTATTATGTTGTTTTCACAGTTGATGAAACAACTAAAACCTATTCAAAAAGAAAAAATAATAATAATGATACTAATAATTAATTCCAGAACTAATTCTTTAAATAGATATATTGAATTAAATTAAACATGAAAGGAAGCTAAAAGAAACAGGTTTGTTTTTATATATATATAAAAAACAAAATATCAAATCTAATCCAACCGGTAAGACTTGATCGTTGACTTAATTACATTTATGTTGAAACCATCTTAAAGTATAATAAAGAACAAGAACAAAGATAAAAGAGACCGATGATATTAGAGGGAAAATACTATTTTTAATTATAAATATTAAAATAAAAAATAATAATATCGATTTCACCTTTTTATTATGTACCTAAATTAAAATTAACTGTAAATAAAAAGTATTTCTTGCCGTTTATAAAATAATTAGTAATGATTCGTTAATTAAAATAAATTTCAATATAAGTGACACGGAAGCTTATAATAATAATAATAACCGTAACGAGATTTAAAGATATAAGTAACCAGGTCATGTATTGTTAGAAAAATAGAAGAAAAAAACGTTAAAACAAGCAAAATTTTATTTATTATCTTTTGCCTTTTGACAACGAAGAACTAGACGGTTACAATCACCCAGCCGAGAAGCGGACATTCCTTCCAACCATGATAGTTGTAGAAAATGAACAACACAAAAAACCAATGGTTCCCATCCCACAACAACAACCATCATTATTATTATTATTATAACAACAATGATGACGATGATTTTCTGCTTGCCACACATACCGGAAGTAATTAGAACCAATGATTTTTTCCTTAACTTAGTAAGCAAGGTCAATAAGTAGATTCTTATTATTTATTAGAAATAACAATAACGAAATCTGCGAATTAAAGTACCTATATTTTTTCTATACAACAACACAACTTTCACTAATTAGGGGTGTTTATTTTTGATAACTGTAAACAAGTTGTTTTCATTATTGATCCAATTGAATTCAAGGTTGTATAGGAGGAGACATTCAACTTTTGCATCTTTACCCCTTATGTTTATTCCATTTCGAATTTACATATGTATGTATTCTCTATAGAGTCATTAAAAGAAGAAAAAAACATGAAATAATGAAGAAACTGTTACAAACATCGTTATGAAAAAGAAAATTAAGAGAAAATAACGAAAACTAGAACACAATCAATGTCTGATAGAAATTATAGAAGTAATAATTCACCATTGAAAGGCAATTAAAGAAGAAAAACCACGCACGCAATATGTTCAATTTTACGGGCCACGTAATTTAATCGATGAAAAATAAAATAAAAGCAATTGTAATTTATAACGTAAGTAATTATTACGATTTCTTCATTTATTATTATTATTGTTATTATTATTACTGTGTATTTCTAATCTAAAATATTTCATTGATTTTTCTATGAATAGAAAAATAACAGAAACACGAACATTTCAACTTTCTCTATTAATAACATTATTATTATTATTATTTAAAATGTTAATTTAGACATTATTTTGAAAATTAAACAGGTCGATTTACTGTTTGTTGTGTAATTAACATCACTGCAATGCGTATATTTATGTTAAAATTTACGTATTTCACACACACCTACACTATTAGAATAAATCCATATTAATAAAACTGAAAGAAGAAAATCAACGATTATTGTTGAAATACATTAATTGGTGATTAGAAGCCATCTAAATCTATCTAATTGTAAACATGATGGAAGTTAACGGATTTTTAAACTCTTTCTCTCTCTCTCTCTTGTTGTAGTTCTTTTGTGGATTCTGCAATGACTTGAACTTATCCCGTCTGTTTCGACTTCCATTTTATAAAATGCTAATAAAATCTAAACGGTATAATAATAACTGAATACAGCAGAAAGTTGTATTCGAGATGTAATAAACGGTGAAATATGGTTATTGGTATATTATACCTTCCTTCCCCCTCTTTCTTCTCATCGTTAGTCATCATCAAAGTGATCACAGAAAAACTTTCGCCTATTATATAATGATTACAAAAATTCATCCGTTTTTATTTTTAATACTTAAATAAAATCTATAGCGAACAACAAAAAATAAACAATAGATAGTTGTGTTGTAGGAAAACAAAAAAATTGTTGAATCTTTGATCGTCTCGGAAGAGAGAATAAGATAATAATAAAAACAATAATCCTTGACATTTCACGCATTCCATTTATTGATTCGTCTCTCTAAATCTAGATATCCTTCTCTTCATTTTGTTGAGAATTAATCATTTTTTTATTATTATTATTATATACATATGTACGTGTAGGTATTATTTATTGTTAAAATAATGCTGATTATTATTAACATAAAAACATCTGTGCGATTGCCAATTTTATCGCACAAAATACAACAAAAACCAACAACTGGGTGAGACAGGGTCTGTGTCTATTTTTAATTTGAGTGAAATGTTAAAATTTTCGTTAAATCTACACTAAATCAACATTTTAAACAGGAACCGTTTTATTTATCGATGATGACACCATAAATTTATTTTAGTTCCAAACTAAAACTATCCAAAATATGAGCGTTCTAACTAAAATGAACGAGAAAAACAAACAAAAGACGTAAACTTGCGGCTCAAATAATAACATTATCAACACCTGCAATTACAGTAAAATTATTGATTCCCTAAATATCAAATTAGACGAGTTTTATTGCAAGAGAAACGACTTTAAATTCTACATTAACTTTTAGACAATTATAGGGATACACATACGTTGGGAATTAGTTCGAAACCCAAAAATTAAGAGACTATCGTCATTTAATCTAATTAAATGGTCTAAAGACTACACACAGGCACATAAAATCGATACCCATTTATACATTCATCCAATATTGTCACATAAAAGACCCTCTTGAATAAATCGAGTCAAGTATGGTTGAAAGAGTAAAGGAGGGTAGGCGATAGACGTATATGACTGCTGCATCCTGATTCAGCATTATCGAACAGAATGTGTCACGCTCAAGGGAACATACCGAATATAGTAATAATAGTAAGAAGAATAATAAAGGGAACCTCTCCTCTCTTGCTATGTCGTTATACATTGAAATAAGCCCCCCTCCGGTAAAATTCATAAACAAACTATGATAATAATGATGAAAAAGAAGAGGTGTAGTAGTCGTTAGTTGTGGAAAGAAGAAAAATACAGGACACGACAATGATGACGAAGCTATTAGCTACTCCTGTATGCTGCTGATGTTGCTGTTGTTGTTGTTGCAGTCACTGACCTTTATTGAATTGCGCCCCACATTGCGTGATTATAAAATTTGTGGTGCGATCGAAGACCCGCATCAATAATAATAACAATAATAACTATATAGTAGTGAATTTAAACGAACGAAGAATTGCAATGTGGCGTCAATATGGTTAAAAGTCACGAAGAGATATCCGTTACATTTGAGTCATTTTATAGTTTCCGGAATAATAATAATACTAATACAATTTTAGCATAAAATTAATAAATATTTGTCCAGATGTTTACCATTTTGAAAATCATTTAGAAAAACAACTCGAAAAAGAATGTAGATAATCTTGTAATGGGTATTTATTCAAATTTGTAATCAATTTTGGTTTAATCGTGAACGTATCACATTTTTTTATACGTTTATTTTATATCTATAAATATGAACTCAAATGTCAAATTATTGGCTGAAAGTTCAATGGTGCGTCCACAATTAGGTTTCTAATCAACTTTGATTTTAAATTTAAAGATTCAATTTAAGATAACGTGAAATAAATGAATATTAAAAACATTTGTTTTTAGAAGGCTGTGGAACTGTTTAAATAATAAGCCATTTATAGTACACAAAACAAAACAATTTTGTCACACGCCAATAATTGTTTTGTTGATAAATTTCCATGGTCGCATAATTAATTAAAAAATAAAAAATACAGGTAAATTTCGCGGAAGAATGCAGCGCTATATTGTAACGGTTTCAGTGAAAGTTTATGTTTAAGAGAAAAATCAAATAATAATAGTAAACACACGTTTGACCTACAAATGACATTGCTTACGAGGAAAAAATATTAAGGGTGTTTAATGTTGTAATATTTTATCCCCTTTGTGTTGTTTGAAAATTCATAGTAGTAATACGCTAGACACACAAAGAACAAAGGCCAATAGCCAACCCCCACAACATTCCTGGTATTTGATGCGGGCACCCTGCCAGGTCAGAAAATCTTCCACGCAACCGATATAGAAGATACACCGATACATTCACATAATAGCTGTTACACTAAAACAAATTGCATCTAGATGGAGATCAATAAATTGTCCAACAATTATTGTATAAAGATACACATACACATTCAAATATACACCAACACATTGAATATTTTGCGCTATATTGAGGTGAAATCGACATGGATTTTGAATAGTGTAATAATTATAATCGGTGGTATACACTGGGAACAACACTTTCACACAGCAACACCATTTTGTTTTGTATTGTTAAAGAGAGAAAAAACTAAAATTTCACAAAAAAAGTGTAATCCACACTTTCCGCCCTATAAAACCACAAAATTGGGTGCGACACACAAGGATCATGTAGGCGGCGGTGTATAAATTTAATGATGGCCGATCATCATCATTATCATCAGCAAAAAAGACGACTTACCATACGATTCTATCACAAAAACAAAATTATCTTCTGTTGATTCACGTATAAAAAAAAATAAACAAATCAACGAAATGAATTACGCGAAATTAACCAATAAATGTCCTTGAGATAATCGCGTTTTTCTTATAATCGATATAAGACGAAAGAACGTACATCCTCACAACATACAACTCAACAAAATACTGAAATCAAATCGGAGCCCTCGTCATCGCGTCGAATTGAAAACGAAGCTGTACAGTTTTGTTGGCGATTATAGCCGAAGTCTCGTTTAAAACCAGCAACAAGTGATATAGAGTATACATTTGGTGCTCTGGAGAATTTTAACGGCAATTCTACGATAATACAACCAGCTTATAACAAAGTCTCTTTCTTCGTCAATAATAATAATAATAATAATAATAATAATAGCAACCAACCTTTTTAGAATGGAAACAGAACCAGTTTTGCTACTTTTTTTCCAACATCGTCGTCGTCGACATCGTAGTATAATAAAATAAATACTGATGGTAATTTCGCAAAATGAAAATTTTCCCATCGACAACTATTCGTGTTTATGAATAAAACATAAAAAAATAAAAAAAAAAACGTTGAAGAGACAACGAGGAAATAAGTAAAACATCCGTTAGATTTGGGTAATATTCGGGGAATTTCACCAAATTTGATTGGAATTAAAGAATCCAGACAAAGACACGAGAACATTGATGGAATAATAAATTAATCAGCCAATCAATCGATCGACAAATAAATAACAAGTAATGTAAAAAAAAAAAATAATTGATTGAACACACATACATACATACAAAATGTATACACACAATATGAACTTTGCCAAGGCTGAAACGGGTCATGTATTTTAGAGACTGGCGCAATATTACACACAAAATAAACGGGCATGATTAATCGAAATAAATTCCATTTTGTATATAAACCAATAAACAAGATAAAACTATTAAACAGTGTCGTAACATCCTAGTTGATGTTCAGGACTAAAATCTAAAGCGGCGCCCTTAAGTTTGAATAAAAACGAGCAGGAACATATGATAATTCATGTAGAAGATACAATGAAATTATGTAGAAAATGGTGATTTAACAAAAAAGAAATGTCTAAATGCAGCTATTTAAAAATCGTTTAATTTTTACCACTTGGTAGCAATACTTGTTGAAAGAGACCTGATGATTTAGGACGAAAATTTGAATCGTCGACCGTTTTACGGTTGTTTTAATAATTAGAAAGAATCAATCTAGTCGAAAAAAGGTCAACAACCGTTGCTTTTTGTAATAATCACCGAGAAGAAAAATAAACAATTTGAGGAATTCGGTGCGAATTTTCAACACACACAGGAATAGGACAGACAGGCAGAACATGTTTTGTATTATATTGATGTGTTTTCGGGTTGCATTCTTTAAAATCCCCCTAAATTCTATCCTTTACTATTCTAAAAATATTTTCAAAATATACACACATACGCCGAACAGAAGAACATAACAATTTGGAATTGGTCCAATTAATGTTTATTTATTTATTACTATTTATTTTTTCCAATAAAATTTGTGTCATATTAGAAAATTTTTGCACAATTTTTATCGGCAATTAATCCCTGCGATAAAAATTAAAGAAATCAACAATATAAGTAATTGTTTTTTATTTATTTGCGAACAAAACAATAAATAAAATGTAGCATCATTAAAAACATTAATAACTTTATGTTATCAGTATTGTATTAACTTTTTATATTTGTTAACAGCAAATATTAGATAACGAAACTTAAAGGCGGGGGGGGGGTATTAAATACTAGCTAATCATAATAATAATAATAATTGTTATTACTACAATAGTCCATATATTTTTCATAAAAAAAATGCTTTTACCGTGAATTATTCGATGATTGGAAGCCGACCTTGACCAATAATTGAGAGAGAAAATTACAACTGTAATTGAGAGGTCATCTGATCAAGAAGAACTGGATAATTTTCCTCACCTCTCTCTCTTTCTCTCGCCAACAATTTATTCTTCTTTTCTTTCCCCTAATTTTCGTATAAACAAGAACAAGTTTTTGACAAGGAATTTGTAAAACTTTCCATATTTGTCCACTACAAGGTTTCTTTTTTTTTGGTATGAAAAAAACGAGATAAAAAACAACAAGCGAACAACACAACGGAGAGTAGGAAAATAATAATGATAATAAAAAATAAATAAAAAAGTTGTTGAATGTGACGAGTATGACAATTAGCAAGTTCCAACGAACTGGTCCCCTAAGGCTAACCATATAAATATTTATACAGCAATATACATGAATAATTAACACGAATTTCCTTTCAGTTAGAATAATAATAATAGTAATGATGATGGTTGGTAATAGGTACAAAGATGATGACCGGTAGCAAAATTAAAATTCTTATACCAAAATTGGATACTACTGAATAAACATCTGTAGTGTATAATTCAAGAGAATTATCGAAAAGCGAAAAATACGAACGAAGAACGGAAAAAACATACCAGACAGGCAGATGGAATAATTCGGAAATCTCGCCTTTATATTCTTAAAAACATAATCATGAATATGTATTTTGCATTACTACAGTTTAACTACCTCCACTTTACAATGGGGGTACTGCAAATATCTATAGAATTAGTAATTGCAGACTAGTGTAATTTAATATGCTTGCATGATTATATATGATCATTAGTCATTACACAATAGAGACAAGGTCAGCGTATTTACTGCCATATTTACCGGATATGTATAGTAGTGAATGTACTAAAATTTTATTATTTTATTGTTTAATATTTCTGTTGTTGTTGTGCTGATAACGCAAATTGATTTCTGATTATACCACCAAAGAACAATAAATAATAAAAGACGAGCGGAGAAATTATTATTAGACACCGTTACATTGACCTCAAATTACGAGAAAAATTCCTAAACGGCCTTGAATGTTATTGTTTCACTTGAAAAATTCGGAAAATTACATTTTTTCCTTTTTAATTTAATTCAATACATGCATTTACTTATATTCAATACAAAAGAAAAATTGTAATACATTTTTTAAGTGTAAGAGAAGATTAAATATTTTCTAGGAATCGGGGCAAAAACCACGCTGATTAGATAACAACATAAGAATCGAGAAATTTATTTATTTATAACTTTAATTATTACAATTAATTTTAGAGTAAATTCCAAAAATTTCAAAAGCGAAAACATAAGATTATCTGGAATTGTTGATTATTTTATTTTATACTACATATACCACCTGCCCTTAAATATAGTCTATTTAAAGGTAAACATCCATCTATTCGGTAAAGGAATGAAAAAAATATTTCACAGTTAAGTTGGACACGTGGTACATATATGATATATAGATAAATCTCCCTTGCACTGTTACACTACACCCTTTCCTCTAGGTTACGTTACCGATTTTATCTGTTTGTATTCTCTCCCAAAGAGGTAAAAAAAAATAGAAGGGATTACAAAAAGATAACGAACATCTGTAGTGTTTGTATATGTATATAAATGAGTACTTGATATTTATTAACTTGCAGCTGTCGTTGTTCCTGTAGCTGCTGCTGCCCACCCACCTTTCCAAATCGAATTTGTTACGTGTTCCTATCGATAATTTCCAACAATTCATCAATAAGAACCTTTATTGAGAAAACAGACAGAGAGAGAGAGAGAGAGATAAAGATACTGTTTTGGGGGGTGATTTTGTTGGTGAAATTTCAATGTTAGCAATTAGAAACAACAATGAACGGTTTAATGATAGTGTTGGTGCATAACAATCAGTCACGAAATAAAAGTTTTGTAGGTTATTTAAATTTAGATTAATCGTTACGCTAACGATTTTAAGTTGCGTTTTGTTTATTACTCCAGAGGTTTTTTTTTATGATTCACGTAAATTGCGAATATGAGAAATTCTATATAGATTATTAAGTTGATGATGAGTCAGCGACATTTAACCAACATTTGAGACAGGTAGAAAGGCATACACACGCACACACATGCAGAGAGAGCGAGAGAGAAGAAAACTACAACAAAAATACAACGCAACTTCATGATTCAACTGTATAAAGCTCAGTAAACCAATAAATCCAACAACAAGGTAGAGAGAAGGAGTGCTGCATTGCTGTTGTTGTTATATTATTCTGTGTGTATACCTATGTGTGTGTCTGTGTTTGTGTGTATGCATTCAAGTAAAAGGCGGCATACATATTACAACAGCAAAACCTGAAGCGCAAAGAAAGGTTCTTTGTATGCAAATCACATTTTGAAACGAGACGCTTATCTGGAGGCCTTTCCGTGGCAAATTCAGGGGCGAGATTGCTTTTAATGTTAAAGGCACTAATAAAGAATGAAAAAAAAAACAACACCAATGTAAATTATATACCTACACGTACACGGCATTCACAACATTTCTAAAATAGAGATATCCAATTAAATTCCCCTACCTTTCTCCTATAATTATTCATTAATCTCCATCTTTCTGGACTATAGCAGCAGTAGTAGTAGTAGCAGCCTTACGATATCTCTTTAAACAGTTTAATTTTTAATGATAATGATGATACCAATCGATACTTGGAATTCGAATTAAAAAAAAGAACTGTCGATGATTGTCAATCAAATGCAGAAAACTCAATTGAATAATTCCAACTTTTTACTATTGAATAATAAAAAAAGCAATGACATAAACGACGATTTATGATAAAAGAATCAACCTGCTGAATCATTCGTTTTATACCGAGAAATGAAGGGAGTTAAAAAAACATAAAGAGGGTTATTTCATTAACATAAATATACAGGTGACAACAATAAATTATCCGAGAATTTGTGCATTCAACATTTCTATATCATGTTGTTTTTTTCTTCTTCTGTTGCTGCCGTTGTTTTGTGAATATTTAAGTAGTTGAAAAATCTATTTGCACTAGAGTCACGTGTTTCATCGTTAAAACCACGCATCGTGAACACTAACAAACAAGAAAAACCACCACACCTTTTTGTCATCAGTATTGGAGATTCGTTAAGTTGGAAGAAGATAGACGAGTTGTTTTATAGAATTATATATTGGGTAAGACCAAAAAAACCCAGTTTGAAATTCCGTTACAAGATACAACTTGACTGAACCGGATAGTTAATTATTGGTGTTTATTGAGTTTACAATTAAAAAGTGAAAATTTTCACTTTTCTAACGGTTTTATCAGATGTAATTAAATTTGTATATTTAACAGTTGAACACGTTGATGGGATCTGATTTAGTTCAATTAACAAATTGCAAAATCACAAGCAGATAAGGAACAAGGAACCGTTACCTATTGAAATAGTAATAGGCGTTTATACAACAACAACAATAACAACAATCTTAATATGGCCAAAGGCTAAACATTTATAGAATAAACAGTTATCGAGAAGAAGAAGAAGGAGCATACGTGATTCATCAAATTTTTTGGCCTTTCTTCTTTCCATTCCAACAAATAATTAGGTGCTTTCAAGTTGTTTTGTCCAGGTATATTAAAGAAAACGATGCCAAACGAACAATAAAGATGGAGGACACGCCCAGGATTCCCTCTGACTATGTGTTGGCGTGCTAAGGCGAAACGTCCAGGTCGCCCGGGTTACTGACACAGCTGTATCCTATATGTCTACTATTATATTGTATATTTCTATCCCGCTCTACACATACACATACGCACACATTAATGATTTTTGATGTTATATTGAACGTGCATATGTATGCACAATTCTCCTTTATTTAACGTGATTGTGTGTTGTATCTGCACCATTATCCTGGACGATGCGTCGTCACAACGTAACTTTTTACACGTTGATGATGATGTTGTTGCTATTGGAATTATGCCAAACGCCGTCGTCGTCGACGCCGCCACATCATATAAATAGATAAAAATAAATAAGTGCTGACAGAGTAATGCATCGGGGTAATATGAGAAAGTGTCTCATCATCATGCACAAATAGTTCATAGCAACGTTTCCCAATCAGGGTTCAGTGGAAACCTGAGGCTCTGCGACACAGGGTTCCGCAAGAAACACGACTAAAATAATATTCATTTTTAGTTTCCATTTATGATCATGAATAAAAATATTAAGAAAAAAATATAGCCACATGGGCGCTGGGGTTTCCTAAAACTGGAACATTGTCACAAGGCTTCTATAAGAGTGATAACGTTAGGAAATGTTGGGTTATAGTGCGGGAAAAAATATCACCAGCTACCGGTAATAAATTCTCGAATAATTTCATCAAACACGAATTACAATCAACATAGTTTAATTATAAAGGAAATATCCAATTTGAGGGCTTTACTTGTTAGTGTAGAAATAATAGTACATATTTGTTGTTATTAGAAGGTATGATGAATGTGACCCCAGATTCCCGGATTAAACCGGATTCCCTTGGTTGTTTCACTTACATAATTGAATAAATAACATTGAAGGTCACCAATAGTTTAATATCAAACAATTTCAATCAAGTCCAATCCAATTTCGGTTAGGAAATGCAGAAAATTTAATCATAAAGAAATTCTAAAACTTTATTGTCTTGTTTAGAGGCATAGAAATACGAGAAGAATACGCTTAATTTTATGAATCGAGAATACCAAGCGAACAGGATAATTTATCTTCAACTACAATTATTTAAAATATCTTTAAAACATTTGCATGTAAAATTCATGCCTCACATTTTGTAAAAATTAAATGCAATTTCAAAGAACAATTATGCAATTACTGGTAGTTAGATAACATAAACATACAATTCAACAGTGCCTAAAGTTATGAGAGAAGAGGGAACGAGAAGGTGGTTGGAAACTAGACGAGAGTGTTGCCAGGCAACCCTACGTATAGAGGGCAAAAGGGAGACGCCGGCACCACCGAAACTAAAACGACAAAGAGGGATGAATTAGGTGGTGGTGGTATATGGAAGAACGCGTGGATGTGTAGGTTGCCATTGCCGCCGCCGCCGCCACGGCTGGAATATTTACGTGTATGACATTGACAGTTACTATGGCGACCAGCCTCTGAAGCGGGACACCGTTTAGAATGTTTATGCGGCAGACAATCAGCCCGCCGCCGGCGCCGCTACCGCCACCATCACTACAGTCGACAACAATAACAACAGCATCCCTATTGTCATATTTGTCT
>JAZBGW010000187.1:0-17519 GCA_037464815.1 Mylabris variabilis
TGTATTGTTTATTGTATTCACGGCTGCTGCGCCCGTTGTTGTTGTTGTTGTTGGTGTTGTAGTCGTCGTAATATCCTCAATATGAGGTTTCTTGTTATGTTTACGTTTTTTATTATTGTCTTGTGTCCGTAGATGTTTCGGTGATTTTCTCGAGAATGTCTTAGCAAAAAATTGCGGTGGAATTGGTGTTGGTGAGTTTTCTTTTTCGTCAGTAGGCTCACAAAGACCTTTGATTTTCAGTTGGTCAGCCGTTCGTAGAAGAGACTAAAAATCAAATACATTCCAATTTAAGTTTGTTTTTAAAACACTGTTTATTATATAGATAAATGTTAATGTTATGTTTCGAGATTATTACACAGTCAATATAACGAAAGTTTCCCTTTAAATGTCAATAACAATACATATTATAATTCCTGTTTGAAACAGAAGGCATAAGGAAGCTTTCCTATAGATATCAGTACATATAGAGCCGTCCTTGAACCCTGTATTGATTGGTCCAGACACCGCATCACTTTCCCCCAGTGCGTGCCCCGGAGCCAAAACCCAACTGCTGTTCACCAGGCAACCCACCGGATTAGTTCAGGGATTGTCTATAATTGACGAAACATAACACAACAATAACAAATTAATATTAATAGAGTTTGCAATATGCAATTACGAATATGAAATTTAACAACTGATTTTCAATATGCAAATATTGAGTACGTTTTTAATGAGCTATAGTTATAAGACTAAAAGAACTGTTGTTACACACCCATTTTTTTCTGTCTAGAGAATTAATAAATTATACAGTTGGTAACTATACAATGCTAACTATTTTAACGGACAAAATGATTGGTGTAATAATTTGTAATAAATCTAAATGGGAGACGGTTAGGAGAAAATGATAATAATCCCGATATACTCGGTCTTAGTGTGTAATCAGTAATCAATAATGAGTGGAGTGAAACAAATAGAACGGGTTTGATGTAATGCGTTTGATACACAAAATGCCGATCTACGCGACGTATACGGGTGAATTTTTGTATGGCAACAAGCATTGCTGCAACCGTGTGGGTGAAAGATTTTCGTTTCGACACTTGCGTATGTGTGTGTATGTGTAAGAGTTTGAAATTGTGAAAGGTAACGTTGAAGGATAGACTGGTGAAAAGAGAATGGATGTATATAAAGATCAAAACAGAGACGCTAATACATCCGACGACAATGGCCGAGACGCAAACAACCCAAAAACACATAGACACACACACACACAGGTACGGTGGAGGGATCGACGGGCAAAAAGATAAGATGTATAGTAGTTGTGTCAAGTTTCCTTTGAAACGTTCTCCCTTTAAACGTACAACAACAACAACAAACGGTGGGAAAATCGGGGTGAAAGTGCAAACATACATGCAAGTTGTGCACATGCACTTTATGTATTTACTTACTGAACGAATGACCTCGGCGACCTTCAGCACTGAATTCCGGGCGAAAGCGCAAACTAAGACTGGCCAGAGCAGCAGTAGAGCCTACTAGGGGATGCTGCGGCCCCGTGATAGATCGAGAGAAATGCTCGGCGCACGCACTACTACAACTTTGGTTTTAATTGGGGGTTTTTGCAGACAAGGACTTTTATTTTTTTCCCCCCTTTGTGCACTCGTCGATTTCGGCTTGTTGGATCTCTCTTTCGTTCGACTATTTCCACCACACAAAGCTTGAGTGGTAATAGTAGTAGTAGTAATAGTAGGTGAATATATTGGAAAATTTACTGGGCGAAAATTGAAAATAAAACACGACCATTATCCAAAATCTACCACTTTATTTTTATCGTTTGAAAATTGCTAGCAAGCCAGACAGGATTTTCAGATTTTCTTTATCGGATCCAATTCAACAAATAAAAAAGTTTTTTAACGGTTCCGGCTCGCGAGATTATCGTAAAAGTTGTGTGTATCAATAAACGAGGATATTGCAACAATAATAAAAGATATCTCGAAAAGAAACTTGCAAGATCTCTCTATTAAAACCAGATGATAGTTTTTACTACAAAGAATTTTTATTAACAAGTTCCACACAGTAGTGAAACTTTTCTTTCTAATTTCTCTTTAGTATCATTCGCAGTCTTGACCTACATCCACAAATTTGTTTACTGTTTCTATATGTATTTTACAATTTTCCTTACTAGCTCAGAAATATTTCGAACAATTATGCAAACAACAGCAATAAAAAATCCGAATTTATCCAAAAACAGATAAGAATCGATAAAATTGACTCAGTAACATCATTGACCGCAATTTGATAAACTCGTTATCTAAATGAACCACAAAATTCCGATTTGATGAAATCTAAAAATAATAATAATAACAATAATAGAAAGTTGAAAACTTTTTCCAATCACTAGATTAATCATTTCACTTTTACCGAATATTGCTTGGTGGCAGTGAATTAGCCCTATTCCCATTTCTAAAAACATCAGTCTGTAAGCAGAGAGAAGAGCCTAGCGATTGATTTTTATTATCGTCAGAACTGCTATAAGGGTGGGTATTATTCGCTTAATAGGAAACAGGGCAGCCTCCTAGAAACTCATCAACAGCCTATATTTAGGTGGCTACTATTGCAAAACTTCAATCCCAACTGTTACATAACAATCAATAATCACACTTAAATATAAACAATAATTATTCGATCATAATTAGATGTAATTTATTGATTTTCGCAAAGAGTGAGAATTATTGGTGATTATTAAATTGTGTTGCAATGTGTAGATTCCTATAGGAAAGCTTTTCGAATCCTGAGCTTAATATTAGTTCTAGTTTAGTAGTGTAGATGGCGGTTGGACTGTTTTCACTACAGCAAGCTTTTTGTCCAATTGTGCAGAATTATCGGTAAAAATTGGTTGATCTTACGTAAATTTCGATGTAATTTCTCTATTCTACATGTTGCAAATTAAAGAAAATTAACACAAAAGCAAACAAAAGAAACCAATGACAGAACAATACAATAAGACAACACATACACAGTAAACAACAACAACAGCAACAACAACATAAGTAGGAAGACAACAGTCATTCTCATTGTATAAAGCACACACGTACGCTTCCTTTCTATTATTACAACAAAGAAAGAATAAACAATGGACGATTTCTTTAACAAGAACGCAACGAGAATCACCGTCTCTCTTTTCTCTTTTTTCTCTAATATTT
Source organism: Mylabris variabilis (assembly GCA_037464815.1). Classification (NCBI taxonomy): domain Eukaryota; kingdom Metazoa; phylum Arthropoda; class Insecta; order Coleoptera; family Meloidae; genus Mylabris; species Mylabris variabilis. The sequence goes on from JAZBGW010000187.1 coordinate 3,180, forward strand.
ATTTTCCTGTTGTATATACTTAGAGAAAAAGTGTAATGGTAATTTTCATCGTTTTCACATTTTTGTTAACATATAGTACCTGCAATTCGGTTTGAGAAACGTCGATTTCTCCTTTGTAAACAAAATCTATGATGAACTTTAGATCAGCATAGCAGACATCTTGGGGCATTATGATCGTTGGATGTTTACATGGATTTTCTAACAATAATTTTTGGAAATAAGTTGAACACGCTGACAGTACTACCTGCGGACAAGGATAATACTTCCGGTTAAAAAATCGTTAGTTTTGGATAAAACAAACAAAAATAATAATAATAGAGAAGGGACCAACATAAGCTTTTTTTGCTCAAAAATACTTTTCCCATCGTTCTTTTCTATTATACATGTAGATACGTGTTTAGTTTCGGTACTAGGGGGATCTAGTGTGAGCCAGGATATTCGACCCTCCTTTCTCCTCTACCTTCTCTTCTATTTCTTCGTCTACACTTTCCAAAATAGATGTAGTACAGTCGCTACATAATTTGTCCATTTCCCCCTTATAAAATTGCCTTTTTTTATAACACAAATAGTACTTACTTTGTGTGCTTTTAATGATAAATCATTACATGCCAATGTTACATCAACGAATGCTTCATTCTGTAATAGTTGATGAAACACTGATGTCATATTACTTTGGTAATTGTTCCATCGTAGACAGTAATGTTGGCCAGACATAATTTCTGTAAATAAACAAATTCAATTGTTTCGATTCTTGTCCGTTTTCCGTTTTTATTGTTTATTTATTTATAATTATTACTTTTTATTATTAGTTCGTTTTTCGTTCTTATTAATGCTCGAAGGGCTTCATTCTTTCCACGTTTTGGTATACAAGCTAGTGGAGAAAAAAAACACAAACACACACACACACAAACGCATAACGAACATGAAAAGAGTCTGACAAAGAGAAGGACAAGAAAAACGGAATAGAAGGAACAGCACAACGTTATCGTTTCTTTCTGCCATGCCCCTATCTTATCCTATTCGTGCCAGAGCCCAGAGTTATTTTTATTTTTCTTTCTCTATTGATTTTAGTCCTTTTGCTGTCTGTTCGTTTGGACTAGGAACGAAAAGACTTTTGTATGTGTATGTATATGTAGTAGCGTCTTAGATATTTTATAGGTAGAGGATACGTAGATATAATACAACGAATGTGTCTGTACGGGTTTAACGGTTGAAAAGACTTTTCAACGGTTTTTCCTTTATACCTGGATTCTCTTCGGTGCGTTCTTCTCCCTTATACATCCTATAAAATATGACAATAACAGAACAACAAAGATGAAGATAACCGAATACCGTTATTTTCAAATGGAAAATTCTCATCCATTCGATGAATCACCGGAAAATTTCCCCGATTTGGAGAGTTCGAGCAATGATATCAGATATCACACACAAATAAATTAACAGAAAGATAAATTTAATAAGATGAGAACCAATATCTATTAGCCGAGGAAATTGTGCTAATTTAATTTGTTTTATAAGCCTTTTATTTATGTGCACGTCACACTTTAAAAATTACCAATTGGAATCGAACCATATTTAGTAATAGCCAGTTGTATTCACTAATTTATCTGTTTGAATAAAGATAGACAACAACAATCATCGAATTTCGGCAATTACAACAATTGTAATAATAAAGATAATCATTTATTACATTTGAACAATACTTATAAGTCATTAATTTTTTTTAACAACTGAAAGCAATTGTCTGATAATAGCACCTACGATATTTTGATTTTTGATAAATTTTAGAAAGATCTAACAAATTTTATCGACGATTCTACCTGACAATTAGAAATAAGCCTTAAATTCCCATTATTTCATAACGATTGTTTTAACAAAAATCCAAATTAATTAATTCAATTAAGGTAATATGTCTGAGTGTATGTGAAAATACAATAATTTTGTTGTTTTCTCATCTACTTGGAAGATGTGGTTATTCATTATTTGTAGGAAACAATGTTGCATTCGCCCCACCAACACATAAAGCTATACGGTGAACATCTGCATTTTCACCAGATGTTCACTATATGTATTTCCAATCTCTTTCTATTCCATTTCTTTTTGAATGTGTCTGTTTGAAAAAATTAAATAGGAAAGATACAATCTTCTTTTCGAAAATTGTTAGATATCTTCACTATTTTTCTGCTCCAATTATTGTCTTTTAATTTTAACAAAAACGCATCCGATCGTATTTGTCTAAAATAATAATAAAATCGATTGAATTGATCGATCATTTTATAATCACACAATTGAAGATGATTGATAAAAAAATTCGGCTATTACAAACACTGTAATCTTATCAGATACACAATTAGATAAACGGTGATTTTTTCCTGTATTACCACTATTTGGAATCGTATCAGAAATAAACTTATCAAAGTAGCCAACAACAAAACCTGATATTACCTTTAAAACTATACAGAGATGAAAATCTAACATACACGATTCGTGTGAAACTCCTATTAATCCACGAACGATTGAAACAATATTTCAAGGATTTATAAGAGGGTGCCTTAGAATCCTTTTAGAAAAATTAGGACCTTGTAGCTCATTTAGAAGCTGGTTAAAAAACGCTCGTTTTGATAAGGTCACGATTTTGGAGAACGAGCTAAATACGTGAAACGACTAAGAATGACTCGAAAACCCTTCCAACATCGATTTTTTTCGTTTTTCTCTATTGTATTCTAAAAAAAAAATGCAAGACATTTTCCCCCCTCTGGAAAAAATAGAGAAAAGCAAAAAATCAATGTCAGGAGGATCCCCGAGTCATTCTAGGTGGTTTTGAGTGTTTAGTTCGTTTTTGAAAATCGCGACATCGCCAGAAACAAGTAATTTTTGTCCAACTTCAAAATAAGCTACGAGGTTCTAATTTTGTTAAAACGATCTTTACACATCCTCCTATAAATCCGTGAAATATTTTTCCAATCGCTCACCAATTAATAGGAGTTTAATACGAATTGGGTCCATCTAGATTTTCATCTCTGTATTTTCAACAATTTCGATACGTTAAATTTCATCAAAAATTAAATTTTTTTACTCTATCATATTTGCAGATGTCTTTAAAAACAGGAATTACTGATAAAAATAAGCATGTTATCATACAGATTGATTCAAAGTAAACCCATATGAAAAATCGATCGTGCGATCTAAATTATTGCTAGCCTAATAAGTTGTGAATGAAGAAGAGACGTTGTTCTGAAATGTGTTCAATTGGAAACCAGACAACGACCTCATTATCTGTTCGGTCTGAAACTTAATTGAGATCACCCAATATTCTCGTATCAACAATAGCAATGAACTTTCCCTAAGATAATTTGTTGTTTTCCAAAAAAAAGCACTCATAAAAACACCAATTCAACAGCATAACCGGAAACCTGTCAGAATTTTTCCGAAGACACTTTATTTTTATAGTTCAACAACAAACAACAATTAAGATTATCATTATTTAATATAAATATTGTGGAATTATGAGAAAAACAAAAACAGTAGCAATCTTCTTAGAAATAGTCGTCGTCGATCAATTTCAATTCCAACTTATTATCAAAAGATTTGTTTTTCTCTTACAATAAAACGTAATTTTTCATAAGATTGGTATTGTATTGTAAATATCGATAGACCTTTCTAGAGAGGAAAGTACCACAACTATACACACATCCAACATACCTGAATTTAGATTCTTTCAATTCCTTTCAACATACATTCAAGACCTAGATGGAATTGGAAATGAAATAGAATAAATGTACGAATAGAGAAACTCTTTTTCAAACTTTAATCAATTTTGTCGCAACGTTTACTTTATCCTTTAGAATTTCAACGAGACAATTACAATATAGAAGAAATTTGTTGTTGTTTGCTTCCAATAATAATTGGAATTCTTCAATTATCTTAAATGGACAAAGAGTAAGTAGGAAAATTGGTATTTATACAATGGTCTGAATTCGGCTTGACCAATGCGCCACTAACAGAACAACTGTAACCGTAGTCATTTGGGTTTCGTCAAAATAATGTTAGGATAAAGACTTTTAATAAGCAGAACAAGAATTAATAATTTTAGCCAAATCTCGCTTATAATAACCAATTATGTAATAACTTGTACAATTATGAGGGCCTAACCCTGTCATAAGAACTTTCATCCCTTGAATCATTGTTATCTTCTAAAAACGCGCCCCGCCTGGGTAGTTTTCCGAGTACAACCCTGACAATTACTATTTAATGTCCTTTATTTTACATGTTAACTATTATTGGGACCCGTAGTTTCTCAAGAAAACAGCAGGATTATTGTTTTCATTTCAAGCTTCATCACGGCGACCTTATCGATTGAGATCAAGTGATAAGTAGCACTTTGATCTAACCACGAATTAGGAAGCTGCTGCTGAAGCAAAAATATCGCTTACAAATAACACAGATCGCTTTTTTTGAATAATTAAAACACCGATGCGCTGTATAGGTGGACTAAATTAGAAAGTTTTAAATAATTTCGATTTGAATAATTTAATTACAAAAAACCTACTGGAATCTTTTGAGTTATACTTAGATTTAGTGCCCAAACAGATGACCAATGATCTATCGTTATTTATTTTTACGAACAATAAAATTTTGATTTAAATGTCTTTCCCCTATGTTCAAACATTGATAATCTGCTTTAGTCTCTTTTATTTACATTTTATTACGTACAGATACGAGAATAACAACAAAAGTGCTGTAAAATTTTTAAAATTAAAAAAGAAAAAATCCAATGTTTTCACAAGACGTTATTTTATTCGTTTATATTGTATCTTGTACACAAGGGCAGACATGTGGAAAGCAAACAATAAACAAGATAAAAAGAACCAATTTTGTGTAGATAACATTTCTATAATAGTTGAAAAAGCCAAGATAAAGTTATACGTTTTGTGTAGTAATCTTCAAGATTTTTTTTCTCGAAATTGATGTACATAGAGATAGAAAACTAGACATGATTGATAGTGTTGGAAAACGACAAAAAAAAGCAAGATATCCGTAATGTTTCTTTTTTGTTGGCATTCTGGCCCTTTAAATGTTATACAAAAGGGCCACGATTACGCATACTCAAAGAACGCATCATGCGTAGAATTGCGTGTGGATAGGTCGCGCCAGAATCCATCAAATTCAAATTTGAATAGTTTATGAATGTTAGAATACGAAAATTGTATTTCCAAATGCTTAAAACGTACGGTGAAAGCCAACAGTATTTCTATACGTTGTATGTGAAATGGAGATGATGATGATGAAGAAGAAAGAAGTGTAAGAGAAAGAAAAATAATAAACTGGGACAGCCTGTTTCCGCCACTGTACGAAAATCTCGAAATAGATGGTTTTTATTGATGTGAAAAAATTATAAACAATTGTTGGTAATTTTAGGCAATCACAGGAGTCTTACCTGTTTAGCCGTGTTAATATCCAGTTGACACTAATAAACATTCAAAACAGCTAACGAAAGATTATGTTTTTAAAGACGACAATTTTCTTTTTGTTTTTATTTCAATATACGATCCACAATTGTGACGAGAAACAAGAACCAAAGACCGCAGTGGAAAACGAACTGCGATTAGAGAAGAGACAGGCTCACTATTTTGTTGTGTGGATCAAATTCGTTACTCTCCTCTCTCTCTCTTCCAACATCACTGCGCTCTCTCTTTCAACTTTTCACCATTCTCTCTCTGTTCGAAGCACTTCTCTTTTACCACAAACCGTTGCCGAATCGGCACCGATGAACGTTACTGCACGTAAAATTTCTGTGAAGCTGCCCCCTACTTAACCGTTAACCGCGAAAGCTTACATTCTGATTGGTGGTGATTTGAGAGTCGATGCGTATACGGTAACGGCGCACCGTTGTGATGTCATTAGAAATTCGTTGTGTTGACTTCGTAACGAACGCCAACTCCCAACTTACAATTGTACCACCGGCCGCTTTCAGTCGAAAGAAGCCATTAGTTCATAAAGCACGTTTCCATGTTGGCTCCATAAAAAATTTAGATATAAAGAAACAAACTCAAGTGAATATTTTTGTGATATTTAGTGTTAGTGTGCCAAAACAGGTAAATGATCTAAAAAAATTCTTTTTATTAAATGTAAATTGTTAAATTTTAAAAATTCGTCTATGATGAAACATCAGGGCAGGGAAGCTTTGTTGCTGCCTACTGCAGCATTGCCAACGAAGCTTTTTATTCTCGGTTTATTTACGTAAATCCTGAAAGCTTCCATCATTTTCCGATTAATAATCTATTTAAATCGACTATTTACCATTATTTTCGTATATTTTTTGTGAAATGATTCAATTTAATTGGAATTTTTATGAAAGTAGGTTTCGCCATTTTTCCAGTTTGCTTCGGAAAAGCGGCCATTGTTGAACAAAGCCAACGCTTCGCTTTCCCTTCCCCCACTTCTTGATGACGTGATTTCCGTTAAGCTTGCCCAGGCGTGCGTCCCTCTCACATTTTCCTTGAACCGTTACTTTTCGTTAATTTTTTTTCTTTGTCGTCTTGATTACCTACTTTCGAATTTTTCACATTCAAATTAAATTTTTTTTATAAATGTAATTTTTTATGTATTATAGAACAATGGATGACGACCAACAATTTTGTCTACGATGGAACAATCATCAATCCACATTAGTTGCTGTATTTGATACATTATTGGAGAATGGAACATTAGTAGATTGCACATTGGCAGCAGAAGGAAAATGTTTGAATGCGCACAAAGTAGTCTTGTCAGCATGTAGTCCATTTTTCGAAGTATGTCACACTTTAGTTTCTGTTATCAAACCTAAATTTAATCATTTCTCTTTAAAATTTTCAGTCACTATTATCAAGACATTTCGACAAACATCCAATATTAATATTAAAAGACGTCAAATTTCAAGAATTAAAAGCAATGATGGACTACATGTATAGAGGTGAAGTCAACATATCTCAAGATCAATTGGGTGCTTTATTGAAAGCAGCCGAATCGCTTCAAATTAAAGGCTTATCAGATAATCGAAAAGGTGGTGGTGAAAATGAACGCAAACCAACATTACCACCACCGCCACCAGCTAAAAGCCCTCAACCATCATCATCGTCTTCGTCATCATTACCAAAAGTACAAGGCCTAACGATAGAACAGCGAAATCAACGTGACGATAGCCGTGAGGGTTCACAATCACCAGGACAAAGAAAGAAAAAGCGAATAAGACGTCGTAGTGAAGAATTAGATAACCATCATGACGCTTCAAATTCATCAGAATCTCATAGTAATCAAACACCCGCCCAAAACATTCCTTCTTCAATGTTACCTGTCTCGAAAATTGCCGATGTGCCTGAAAATGTAGAAACCAAATCAGAACTATTAACGAGGCATAAACAACAATCGGATGATGGATCACAAGTTCCTATAATAAAAGAAAAATTAGAAACACATACAGAACTGATGCTGGAACCAAAGTCTGAATATGTTGACGAAATGAATGAGGACAGTATTGAAGATTTGACATTGGACGATGATGATATTAGTAACATGGAAACAATGGATGATGGAGCTGGGCCTAGTCATGGCAATGCGGGTGAAGGTTCAAGTCAAGGTAAATATCTAATCTTATCTAGTAGTTTCCAATATATTATCAAATAAATCAATATAGGTTTTGGCGGTTGGCATATGGGTAACCAAAGTCAAGATGAAGTATTTTTAGCCGCACAAGAAGCGGTTGGAGCTCATCGTGATTCACAAGGTAAGATTTATATTTCAATTATAAATACTTCTCTTCCAATTTGTGAAAACATGTCATTAATTAATAAACATATTTTACTTAAATTTGATAGATAGTCATGTTTCCGCAAATAGGTCGAGAAGTTTTTCATACTTATAATTCGTATAGCAAAATTATAATTTAATTTTCAGTCTCTGATTTTATTTTTAAATTTTATATTTGTTGCTTTACCTGCTCTATGCTTATTTTGGTTGCAAGTAGTTTAATCTCTGTAGAATTGTAGATTATTATACTTTATTTATTTTATAAGAATAAAACAATTGCCATTCTCTCCCCATAAGACAATTCTTTCTAAATAGATTTGTAATTCAATTTTTTGTAAATTGACGCGTCCATTATTATAAATTTATAAAAAGATTAACAATTTTGACATGAGTTGTTGTTTACGCTGGATTCGCCGATTTCTTTTCCAAAATACAATTCAGTTAGGAGGAGAAAGACCGTGCTTAAACAAGGTAAGATCGGGGAGAATTGGTAGGAAATCAAAATGTTTGCCATTGTTTTACAATTTTATTTTTATTTTTTCTTTTACTCCATCATTATTTAATATATTGAGGTTAAACATTTTGATTTATAAATCAGAGACTGTGACGTCTCGGTGCATTATATGATTTCATAAGTTTTCCTGCTTTTTTATATAATTTTTTTAAAATTTTTTTATTTTGTTTTATTTTTAATACTTTCTATTTATAAAATTGATAAAATTTTGCTATACAATTATGGGTATTTAATTTGTTGGGGTTTGCAAATTAGTGGAAGCCATAGATAAATATCAATAGTATTGATTACATAATATGAACAGTATATTTATTAATGGTTTCCTCTAAAATGTATACTGTTGGCCTTCTATCTCATGTATCTTTCTTGTACTATCGGTCTAACATACTTGTAATTATCATGTGCATGCTTTCATTGAAATTTTTGATCACATTTTTACTATCAACAGGCTAATTTTAGTCATGTTGAATTGTATTTTTATAAATATTTTTTGAATATTTTACTATATGTACACGTATTTTATTGTGTATAAGTTTCTTTGAGTGTTACCTCACTTTGTGATTAGTGTTGGTTTGATTGGAAATGTTAATCTCAATTCATCTGAATTGTGATTATTTTTCAAATTGATGTAGTTGAATAGAACTTCTATTCAACGAGGTTTCTAAAGTGTTTTAAAGGTAACTTTTCTTTAGTAATTGCACATATTTATGTGCAATGAGGTAAACAGTTGTTGTTTCTGTTAAACAACAGTTTTCTTCGCTATGTAATTGGACATTATCTAATGTTCAGTGAGGTAACTGCTAAAGGTATAAATTGAGGTTTTTTCTCCCATAAAGTAAGTATATTTCTGGATGGAATCTGTTCGAATTTTGGCAAACTTGGGTTCAAGTTTAAGTTCTTTTTCTACTCAAATTCTAAACTACTAAATTACAAACTTGTGATTTAGTCACTGCTTTTGTTTTTAGTTTTATGTATGCTATAGTACGAATTGATTTTTGTTAGGTAAGTATTTTTTTGCAGGTAGTGATGTAATAAATAAAAAACAATGATCTTTCTTGCATCATTAAATATCTATTTAATGATGCACCATGGTCTTAAACAAATTGTGTTAATAGTGTTTCTCAACTTTATAATTCTTTAACGTAATTATAGCGCCCACATATTTGAGTATGCTCACGTCATATGATTATATTGACGTATTACCTTTTGTGTTTTCTTATTTCTAAGGTTATGTTCTTTATTTTAAGACATTTAAAAAAAAAGACTTGATGACTGCAGCATTAAGTCTTCTATAAACATAGAGCATTGAGTAATATAAAAGGGATCTGGGGGGTTATTTACATAATGATTATTAAAAAAAATTCTATTTGTCACATAAACCTTTTCTGGACTTAGGATTAAAAGGTATTGGTTTTGGAGTATCGTGCCCAAAATGTGGAAGAAACTACAAGTATCGTTCCGGATTACTTCGACATCTCCCAGATTGTTGCTGATACATCGCTTATCCTGTTTCCTCTAATTTATTCCTTTCATCTCACCGAAGACATCAAATTTTCTGTGTGAGTATATATTTTATATTTTAATAGTTCAATTTTACTTTGTAATTGACTTCCTAATTGATATTCAAATGCAAATAATTGACAATCAAACTATTAACAAATGCATACTAAAATAGACCCATGTCATTAATGGATGGTTTTCTCTGTTGTTACAGTTTCTCACTCACTTGTCCTTGCCAAGTCCAGGCGATGCCAGCAGAAATAGACCATATTTTTTAAAATTTGAAATGTAAAGAAAAGAATAATAAATTCAATTTAAAAAAAGTTGTTCAACGTTATTGTTTACATAATACAATAAATATTCCCAATAAATATCCCCACATTTTGTCATAAAACACGTAAAAAAAATTGGGCCAACGTTATAAGGAGAGTAACAAGTTCGTTCTTCAAACATCAGTGTGAATAGAAATCGCTAGTACAGCAGTATTTATTTCCAGGCAGGAGATCTTGGTATCTACAGCATATTGATCCTGATACGACAGGTGGGTTCCCATGCGAAAACTGCGGTAAAGTCTACAAGCATCGAGGCAACATGCGCAGACATATGGTTTATGAATGTGGAAAACAGGCACGATTCCAGTGTTCATTTTGTAATCGAAAATTCCACCAACAATCAAATTTAAAAAGACATTTTGAAAATAGACACTGCATGCCTAAATTTAGTAAAAATATAACAATATATCGATCAAAAATTGTCAAGTGAAATGCATCTTGATCAGTCAGTATTTGCCAAATTACAAATCAAATCATTTCTAGTCAATAAGTACCTAAATTATTTCTACCACTGCTACTAGTCAAAAGATTTGCATTCAATTATAAAACAAGAGGAAATGAAAGCGAATCCATATATCTAAAAATTTTAAAACAAAATCTAGTCAAAGTTTTATTTATTTAGAGTTAGAACTATCGTGCCATGTTTTTGTAAACAAAAAGATTAATACTTAACAAACTGTATATATTAAAGCCAGCTATTTGGTGTACACACTTTGAATGTTCGTGTAATCAATTACTGTCGAGGTCATGATTCATTGCATATTTCAAAATTCAAACGTAATAATCCCATACCATCTCTACAAATTGATCTGAAGACAATTCATTGAGGTTACTAATAAATTTCTTGATAATATAACAAATATAAGCAATGGGAAAATGATTCCTGTCAACAATTCATATGTATACAGTTAATCACTTTAACGTCTCATTCATTTTGTTCTTCAAGCATCCCATTATTCATTGGAAATTTAGAAAAGCAATTAAATTTTGTATCTAAATTTTGAATAAATTTTATATTGTTTGGCCAAAAATAAAGACTTATTAAAATATTCTGTCCAAATTCTTTGTTAAAGAGCACTGTTGCTTTAAAAATCAATTAAACAAAAAACAGGGTTAGTCCATTATCCATCTTTAATTACGATCATTTTTCTTATTTCAGAAGAACGAAGGTTCGTTTGTGATAGGTGCGGTCGTTCATATAAACACAAAACTAATCTAAGTAATCACAAGAGAGAGGAATGTGGTAAACCCCCATCATATTTTTGTCCTGTCTGTACAAAAGGATTCAAGAAGAAACAACATTTACAAAGACATATGTTAATACATAATAATAATTCAACAAATGATACTAATACAGACTTTCAGTTTACATTTTTCGATGTCACAACTACTAAAATTTAAAAAGGGAGTAACATTGAAGACTTCTACAAGCATTTAATTAGTATTATAGAGCCTTTAAAAGCTACGTTATGGTCAATTTAATCTTTGTAGTTATAGTTCAATATAAAGGAGAGTGGCAATTGATGTTACAATTTCAATTAAATGTCTTATTTGACTCGTGATATTGATTTATAAGAGTATTGAGTACAAAATTGTTGTTGGATAATCTTCAAATATATGTTAACACAGTTACGACTATTTTATTATACTTAGAAACCTTGCAAAATTATTGTAATTCCGTTTTTTTTGTTACTTGTGTGTAGTTTTTTAGGTGCTCTAATTATCATGTTTTTTTTTGATTGAAAGCTTTTTATCGAAATCTAGAATTTGATGTTTTCGTACACTTGCTCTTCACACATTCACCTAGAAAATGTGCACGTGTAACGTTTGAATTTGTGTTGCAGGAATAGTATTTTATGCAGCAACATTTGATGACTACAGAAGTTTAAAAGTTTATAATCATGGTGTTCGTTATGGATGTGGTAGATGTAGGAAAACATATTTACAAAAGAAAACATTAGGACGTCATTTACGTTTTGATTGTGGTCAGAGTCCGTCGTTTACATGCCAGTTATGTTCGAAAAAATTCAAACATGGTTATATATTATTAAAACACATGAGATTGACACATGAAATTTACATACAAAAATTGAGGAAACGACAAAAAACTGTCACTATTGATTAATATTTTTAATGTTGTGTTTAGGGCTTAAGATTCGTTTTTTCTTGTAATTACATTCCTATTGTTAGAAAAGCTGTGTGCCTCAATTATGCTCTAGTCAAAAATGTAAATTATGTTGTGCCATATTATCGGTTGTACCAATTATAAATCTAGTCGTCTTTTTTTTCCTCAAGAATTGGGACTACACTAGTCTTTTCAGGATCACATAATTTTAACTAGTAATTAAGAAATATTTAAAACCACAAAAGACACCTCTCATTTGATTATTTTCAACCTAAACACTACACTTAAGATTGTTTGATAACAATTAATGTCACTATTTGTTTTATGCCAAAATAGAAAACCAAAGTCATGTATAAAGTTTATTGTGAAGATCGTCATTAAATCATAGTCCAAATATAATAAAACTTTTATTTAAACTCATCTCCTTTAATCATAGAGATATCTAAGATTGTGTTGCTATTATCGAGCTTGTTAACCAATTCGTTTATCTGTTGTTTTTTTCAAAATAAATAATTTTTAAAATTGTCCAAAATATATTCATTTTGAAATGATTCCAGGTGTTGTGTCCAATCAATTAAGTCCTATATACAACTTGGCAAGATATTTAACATCAGACTCAATACATTGTGAAGACTTGAAGAAATTAGAATTATCAATAGATAGTAAATTGTTCCATCCATGTCCTAATTGTCCGAAAGTGTATAGGGGCAAATATACGTTATCTAGACATTTACGTTTAGAATGTGGTAAAGTACCAACAAATAAATGTCAGATTTGTGGTCAATTATTTACACATAAACATCGACTTATAAGTCATATTAAATCGATCCATTCCAGTGTATTAACCTCACCTGTTGCTCACACTTGATTGTTTTTTGTTGATTTTCTCAAAAAATCCATATAATTTATGTACTAGTCAAAAATTATATAATACATCCATGTACATATATAAAAAATAAACAAAAATTAGCGACATGTTGATTTATTTATTTCTTAATTATCTGTGTTATTAGATGTTTTTAAATCATAGAAAATTGATGTTGTATATTAAAACAAAATTGTATTGATTGTTGTTTTTCAATCTTTTTTATTTGATTTTGTATATAAATTGTTGTTTTAGGCTGGCATTCTAAATGGAATCAAAACAACTACAACAATAAAGACCAACAATACCGAATAACGTTGTTTGAATGCCCTAGATGTTGTAAAACTTATCATCATAAGAAAACATTAAGCAGACATCTGCGCCAAGAATGCGGTCTAGAACCGATACTACAATGCCCACATTGCCCCTATAGAGCTAGAAGAGCTTATGTATTAGCTTCTCACATTAAAAATCACCGCTATCTTTATCAAACTGTTTAACAAACATACTCACACACATTCAGTTATAACGTTCTACTTTAAATTTCAGTATTATATATGTTCAAATCTAACCAATAACAAATAATTAATATTAATAACAAGTATTATAAATCTTATGAATTATAGAATGTTACACTTTCAGGCTTAATTGGTGAAACTTCATTATTAGAGGATACACTAGAACCGTCAGAATATGATGGCAATTGGACTGTTCAAGTTATCTATCCTGAAAATGATGGTATTTTATCACAAACTATAGAAAACAACGATGAATCAATTATCAGAAAGTCATCTGAATTTAGTGTTATTAATATTGGAAATAATTTTAATGAAACAACAAATATAAAAAATAATCCAATATCTAAAAATTACGTGTGTCCTAATTGTAATAAAGTTTATAATGCCCGTAGAAATCTAACAAGACATATTAATTTAGAATGCGGGAAAGAGCCCCGATATGCATGTAGTAATTGTGGTTATCGTAGTTATAGAAGAAATGAAATGACAAAACATATTCGTATTAAACATTCTTTCAATTAAAAGTAGAATTATTGTATAAGTACGTAGGTGATGAGAAGGCAAAATAACAAAAATTGAATCTACGAGAAGTTATTCTGTTTACTCGATTGAATAAATACTGTTCGAGTAGTTTTTGGTTGTTTTTCTTCTTGTAGATAGTACAAATAATAAATGCAGTGATATTTAGACAGTTATTGATT
>JAZBGW010000187.1:17576-34968 GCA_037464815.1 Mylabris variabilis
TTATTAATAGTATTTTTTTAGACAATCCTAAAATCCAGTTTAAATCAGGTCTAATTTATTTTCGTTACAGATCTACCAGTGAGCATAGAACTGAAAGTTGAAGATGCATCATCAGCTGCTAGCATATTAAGTCCATGGTTAATATGGTCAGAAGATAATGATAAAAGACCGAAACGTAAATCAACACCATCCAGTAATCGTATACGTGGTCATTTTTCATGTCCACAATGTGATCGTAGTTATATACGTAAAGATTCATTACAAAGACATTTAACATATGAATGCGGCAAGGAGCCACAATTTCAATGTCCATTCTGTCCACAGAAGTGTAAACGGAAAGCCCACCGCATTCGACATATAACACGACAACATAAGGACAAAATTGGTATTTTAGAGGAGAATAATCCTGATTTGAAATTAATTAAAGGTGACAAATTGTGAATGTGTTATTTGTGAATATTAACACGAACCACTGCCGAATTTTTCACTGTTTAGCACATTGATTGTATTTTTTTATACTATGACGCCGATAAGTACCTTTTATATAAGAGAATACTGAAATGTAATAATGGTAAATAACGTATGTTCACCGTTAGTTGATAATTTATTTTTTTATTTAATTTTTGTATACAATTATATTTTAGTGCCTTTTCTATTCTCAACATTTTATTTTTTTACAATTTTTCGTTGTACTTGATTTTATTGTCATTATTACGATTATTATTATTTTATTTTTTTGTACGTTTAGTAGGAATTTTCGTGTAGGAAAAGTCTGTGACAGGACCAAAAGTATTTATGTTAACATTCTTATGAACGATTTCTTCCTTTTTTTTTAAAGAAATATATTTAATTATTTTCCACTCAAAAATATTTGCTCTTTGTAAATATATGATATTTTGTCAACTAGTCTAACATTTTTTACATCACCTATAGTATTATTATATATTTTTTTGTAAAACCCTTGTTGTATACGGTGGCGGTATGCTTTTAAGAAATATAATAATTTACGTTATGGCTTGTTTCTTTTGGAGCGTCCCAATGTTCAGAAGTTCATCATCATCATCATAAAAAAATCATCTTTTGTACATATTTTCTTTTGCTTTTATTTATTTATTTATTTATTTTTAATCATTCATCGTTTATTATCCATCATCATGCGTTTGATTTTTTTTATTAAATTCCATACTAATTTGAATCTCTTTTCCAGCCCAAGATTTGCGCGTATCACGTCCATGGGAACGCTGGCCATCCCATTTAGCATTACCAATGATGTTGATGCGTGAAAATATGAAAAAATCAATGATACAAACATTTGCTAGTTCAGCATTAGATATAACATCATTAGGAACAACATCAACATCAAAAACACGTAATCGTTTAAGTCCAGATGGTAATGGCTTTGAATGTTCTGTATGTGGTAGAATTTATAAATTGAAAAGTTCATTGCGCAACCATCAAAAATGGGAATGTGGTAAAGAACCACAATTCAAATGTCCATATTGTGTTTATAAAGCTAAACAGAAAATGCATATGGCCAGACATATGGAACGAATGCATAGAGAAATTGATTATTCATCGGTTAAATCGGAAGTTTCTATTAAAAGTGAGAGCGGCGGTGATGCGGAATAGGCCTTAAAATGTTTCGTAAAACGAACGTAAACTACAATATTCTCAGTCCGGGTGACAAAGATACATATCTATAATGGAGCAACTTCGGGGCTTTCTACTAAGGAAAAATATTCGCCATTTATAACATAAAATACTCTTTAATACGTTCCTAAATCTGTAATAGAGATAGAGAGACAGTAATTATTTTTTATATAGAATTATCTTCAAAAGAAATAATATAAAAGACATACTGTAGTTACTGATCTTAGATTTTTTTTGAATTCAGAAAAGATAAGTGACTACATTCTTTTAATATACATATGCACATAAATATACCTCCCTATTTTCTATTGATATATCGAAAACATCACAGTAATTATTCTCGTGCTGCCTTTTTTATAAGCTAAGCCCTTTTCACATTTTATATACATTTGTGATAAGGTTGTGATAACGTAGAGAAAATCCGACAATATTTAAGACTGCTCACATCTCCTAGTTTCAGTTTTGTTGTGTTTATTATTATTATTAATATAATTTTTTTTAATATTAATTATTCCGTTCCTAACAATTCTCAAGTGATTTAATTTTTTTTTTGACAATATACCAATATTATATTATATTTGGCGTTTATATTAGTATTTTGAAGAAAAAATAAGATGATATTAGATAATTTTTGAAAAATGTGATAAAAATTTATTAAAGAAAATACCCTTTATTATGTGTGAATATTGATAAATATACCCAAATGAAGTGCCTCACATATATATAGTTAAATGTTCCTTTGAAGAAAAAAAAACGTATCTCTAGATGATAAGTTACCTTTTATAGAGAAAATTTTTACATAATTTTGTGAAATATTTTATAAATTTATAATTTTTACCATATAGGTGCTGATGCATTTAAACGTAATTTTTTTAAAAGCCTCGATTTAGACGTAAATTTTAAGTTTTTAAGCTATCCAATTTTTCTATCAATCCATTTGTATACCATGTAATTTAGTTTACAGAATTTTATGCTTTCAGATTATTACGGCAGCTTGTAACTTTTTTTATTTGCAAAAAATCTAAAACTTACCTGTATATTACGAAAAACATGCTTTATTATTACTGTTAAGATAGTATTTAAGTATTTTTTTTCTTTATTTTTTAATTGTGTATTGATGGTGATGGGGATATATTTTTCAGAAGATGATACTATACATAAAATATGCCCAAGCCAATTTCACTATACATATAATACTCAACAGAAAATTGTGATTTTTTTAAATTTACCATTATTGTAATAGTTTATAGTTCCTTTTGACGAAATACTACACATATCAAATGTATCCTCTTTTTTTAAAAAAAAATAATCAGATTTTGTTAGTTTTCCTACTCTTTTGCTTTTTGTTTTATTTGTACTTTATATAAAATTGCTTCTAGGTAGCGGTAGTTACAATAAAAACCTTATAAAATACTATATTTTTTTTAATTTTTCTATTTATTTATGTTTATCATGTGTTTGCATAATTGTTTAGTATTATAATAATTTTCGTTGTTATTGTTTTCAGATCAAAATAGATATAATTTAGACGATTGTGGACGATCGTATAGGCGCAAGAAGTGCTTACGTAGACATGAACGATATGAATGTGGACAAAAACGAAATTTTCATTGTCCATATTGTACATATGCCGCATTTTATAAAATTCATGTTACTAAACATGTTGCCCGTCATCATATCAGTAAATTTTTTTTTCCTCTAGGTAAACAAATGTTCGAAAAATACTTATTATTTTCAATTATTATTATAAAATGTTGATTTATTGTCATTGTAACAAACCACTGAATGTGCATATTCTGATTGTGGTCTTTTTTTAGGTGAAAAAACGTTACAACCGAAGCCGCTTATCAAAATTCTAGCTGTTGAAGATATACATAACGATTTTATTCAAACAAATATAAAGAAAGAAACAATACCAAATGTAAAAATTGATAATAAAACTACAAATCAAACTGTTAAAAGAACTGATGAATTGTCGAATGTTATTAAACAGGAGAATATTGAACATCATGAATTAAATACAGCAACAACAATAACATCAGCAAAAAAGAATTTTGGACGGCCACGATCGACACTGGCATTGAATCGAATGAAAGTCTTCTTAGATATGACACCGATGGATTTACCGAAATCAACAAAGAAGATTAGGGCTTGTGAGAAGGATATTTCACAATTAAAACAGCCGATTGATACGTTACGTTGTTATAAATGCGGTGTATTATTTGAACGTAACGAATATTTAAATCATAATAAAATTTGTAAAAATAAACCATTACGAACAAAATTCGGTTGTACCAATTGTAATTTTACCGATTTCGATTTGAAAGAAATTGAAAACCATGTTAAACTATCACATCAAAAAAAATAATTTTATTATTGTAGAACTAACAAAATATATAAGATTGAAATTATAATTGGTGTTTTTGTATATTATTTATTTGGTTTAATTTTGAAGTATTTTTAGTTTATATTTTTGTTGATTTTTATAATTTAATTTATGCATGCAATATTTTGTAGATCTCCTTGGTTTATTAATTACATTTATTTTATTTTCGTTATTTTTTGTTAACAATCGAAAAAATTAAATTTTCAGATTGCTATAATTCTGATCAAGAAAATCCAAAAACCAAACGATCATCATCTAACAAAAAACTACCGGTGGATGTCTCAATGGATAACAACATAGAAATACCAGTATTAAGTGAACTATTTATGTGTACGAAATGTACGAAAACATATCGTTTAAAACATTCATTAACACGACATATGAAATTCGAATGCGGTAAAGAACCGATGTATGCATGTCATTTTTGTCCACGTCGTTTCAAACATAAATACGATTTGAACGTTCATATGAAAAGTAAACATTTCAATATTAATATCAAAGATCAACGTAAAAATAAATCTTTGGAACCGAACCATTCCCAATTTAAGACTGATTAGAAAGTAATTTTTTATATAACGCTTATCAGGAAAGAATAGTACAAGTTTGTTAATTGCAACGTACAAATGATGCAAGACTGATTGTTGGAATTTCTTAATTTTTAGATTTAGATTAATTTTTTTGCCATTCTTTTGATGATTTTTACGTATTTCATAATAAACTCTTATTCAATATGATTTTGTTTTTTATCGTCAACAATCTAACAATGCATACTAAATTGCACTAATTTTTTTATGTATTGCAAACAACAATGTTACTAAATCGGTAGATTTTTGAACAGAAATCGCGTATTTAAGTTGTATTTTTCGTTATAGAGTTCGGCTGTCCACAATGTAACAAAACTTATCGCCGACCGGATTCATTACGACGTCATTTAAGAAATGAATGCAATATGAATGGTAGATGGGCATGTCCTTTATGTAAACGCATCTTCAAACATAGATTTAATATGAGGAATCATCTGAGAAAACAGCACTCTTTTGAAGAATACAATTATTTCAATCAATACAAACAATAAACATTTATTTAATAGAATTGAATTTTTATTAAATATACTGATAAGATGTTTTAATGTTTTTGTTGAATTGGTGATCGTTACTTTCATTTTCAGGATTATTGAATTTGACTCTTTTAGGCTATTTCTACGACGAAGAGCGGAAATTTCAATGTCCGAAATGTTGTAAGGGCTACAAATATAAACGGAATTTGAGTGTACATTTAAAGAATGAATGTGGCAAAGAACCGAAATTTCGTTGTCCATTCTGTAGACACCGATCACATCGGAAATTCAATCTGAATTTGCACATTAAACATATTCATAATATTGAAGTTATTTAAATTGTTACCCATTATCAATGAAATCTAGTCATGTATCGAGTCATATTTTATTTAAATAACACCAAAAATAAACTTCTAGTCTATTAATAATTGTTTTTGATTTGGAATTTAAGTGTAATTTTTGTTATTTAAATTGTTTAAAAAGTATTTAGGGGACGAATAAATGAATTTGTTACAGATCCAAGATTGGCTTGTCCTCGATGTGGAAGAACGTACAAAAATAACAATTCATTGCAAGCACATTTGAAGTTAGATTGCGGCATAACACGGCGGTTTCGATGTTTGAAATGTGGTCTTTTATTTAAACGAAAATATGTCCTCAAACGGCATATGATTACACATGATAGAAATTATATGTTGTGTGTTTGATTTACCTATTGATTGTAGTAGATTTTTTTTACTTTATTCTTCCTAATAAATACAAAATATAATTGAATTTTTGGGCGATGTATCTTTATTTTTGTAAAATTGTTTCAGGTACAACAATGCGTTGTTCCCAGTGTAATAAGAAATTCAAAAATGCACATGCTCTTATCAAACATCTATTTCAAGAATGTTGGGTGTAATGTTAAAAACCTACACGCTTGTCTAAATTTTCTAAATTATATCAATTCTGTACTAACAACAAAAACATTGTTCTTATTATTTCTTTTCTTTATATTTTCATAATAATATTGGTGTTATTTTATTTTCATTGCAGATTTTCAAAAAGTAACATGTCCAAAATGTAAGAGATTCTATAAAACTAAAGGATCATTAGCAACACATTTATCTAGAGATTGTGAAAAAGATTTTAATTTTATATGTAATTTGTGTCCATTTAAAACTAAACGTAAAGACAGTCTATCACGACACTTACAAAATATACATTTTAAATATTAATTGCGGGAAGAACATCTGATTTTTAATAATAAATAACAATCAAATTGTGCTTGGTGTTTTATTTGGTGTCGCCTTCTATTCTTAACAATTTGAAATTGTTCTACTTTATTGAATCTTTCTTGTAGGTTCAACAATTGCACCTGTTATTTGTACTCAATGTAACAAAATTTATAAAAACCTTCACACGTTAAAAGTACATCGAAATCAAGATTGCGGTAAAGGAAAATCATTTATGTGTCCTTATTGTTCGAAAACATTTAAACGAAGAACTCATATGAAAATGCACATACTAAGTCGGCATAATTCTTCTCCTTTTAAAGTCTAATCACCCTTTTTATATCTAAACTAATCTAATAAAATAACAACAAAAAAAAAATGCAAATATCGCTTTTGATTTCAAATAATAAATTGATTCATCCTTACAGGTAGACGTGTTTATTGCCCACAGTGTCACAAAATCTACAAGAATCGCAATTGTCTAAGATCGCATTTAGCACAAGATTGTGGCAAAACTAAAAAATTTGAATGTGTGTATTGTTGTTCACTTTTTAAACGGAAACAACACTTAAAGAACCATATAAGAAGCATACATGAATATTTAAGATAATTATTGTTGAATTTGTATTCATTAATAATAAAATATTTATAAATTACATTTGTACATTTTATCAATCAACCGATTTATAATTTCAGGTGGTGAATTTTATGATTTATTTATTTTATTCTGTTGCAATAAGATTGTTTTTAATTTTACTGAGTTTTTAATGATTTTTTTAGAAGAGAAATATCCCAGTTTTTGTTTGTTACAGGTACCAGAAAAGAATGTCCAATATGTAAAAAAAAATATAAAAATTGGGAAACATTGGCCGTACACCGTAGTCTTGATTGTGGGAAACAGGCGATCTATGTTTGTCCAGAATGTCCATTTCAAAGTCGAAGAAATTATAATCTTAAAAAACATATAGAGAGATTCCATAATTATTAAACTGTGTTAGTCCTGTTTGATTCCATCTAATATAATTTTTATATTTTTACGTTTCTTTTTAGTTTTTTCTTAAGTTATATTTACTTACATCAACTTCATTTTCAGGTTGTGAAACTTGTAATCAAACAAATCAACCATTTTCATATCATCGAAGACATTGTGGCAAAACAATTATATTTCATTGTTTAATGAAAACATGTCAATATGCGACCAAAAGTCGGTCAAATTGGTATCGACATATGAGGCGAATACACGGTATTCTTGATGATGTTTATCTAAAAATGACCATTAATGATTGTGGAGTCATAACGAAAAAATAAAACTGTTTGTTGATAGTTTAACAAGGTTTTTTTCTCTCATTTTATCCCATCTACCCAATCAATAATAAAGTGAATGATTTCGGAAAAATCAAAATCCATTTCTGTAGTGTTAATTTAGTTCTGCTTTCTACAACTAATTCTTGATTTTGTATTTCTTTGATGTCTGTCCTTTTGATTCTTTTACTACTGTAGTAAATAAATTAAACTTTCAGGAAATCAAAAAGTACACGTTTGTAACAAATGTGGAAGAACTTACAGACATGCATCATCATTATCGACACATCGGCGTTATGAATGCGATAAATCACCAACGTTCAAATGCAACAAATGCAATAGTACATTCTTTAGAAAGCATTCTTTAAAAAGACATTTAACTTTTACGTGTAGACTGTAATGCTGTTTATAAATCCATAAATATTGTACAGTTTATTCAAATTAAAGTAAAATTAAATAATTATTTTTTCCAGAAAAAAATACAATTGTATGTCAAGATTGTGGCAGATCATATAAACGTTACACATCATTAATAAACCATCGAAAATATAAATGTGGCAAAACGAAAACATTCATTTGTCCGTTTTGTAAATGCACCTATTGGTATAAGCATAATTTACGACTTCATCTTCCTAAATGTAAATCTATTGCTAATTGATTGTTGTAAATTAAAATTTAATTGCGAAATAAATAAGTCAATATTTGAAATTTTAGTTGTTCTAATTTGATTGCCTCTTTATATCGTAGGTGAGTAGAGTTGTTTGGTTGTTGCAAAAAAACGTAATTTAATCTTACGTATTTATTGATACAATTAATTTTCCAGATTATCAACAGTATGGAAATCGATATTCGTGTACAAGATGTTTCAAAAGCTATAAGCACAGAGGCAGTATTGCAAGACATTTAAAATATGAATGTGGCAAAGAACCACAGTATCATTGTCATTTATGTTCATTTAAATGTAAACGGTACGACCACCTTTATACACATATGAATTCAAAGAAACATAGATCACTTGTTATTATTTAATGAATTTGGAGCCGTTATATTTAATAAATATTCGTAAATTGTAATTTTTTCAGATTAACCCGTTCATCATAAACTAAATAAATGTGTTGTTATGTAAAAATCGGCAGAAATAATGCTAAACAATATTGAGGCGATCGAATTTTTCCTAATTAACCAAAATTTTTAATGAATTTGTATAAAAAGTCTTAATTTAGGAACAGTTCGTATTAAACTACCTCCTCATCCCAATAAATTATTGTTAAAATTATTCTTAAAAATGTGTTGTTTCAAAAAAGACGAATAAATGTGGCAAGAGAACCGTTTAATTTAACATTCTTTTCAGTACTAATTTACTTTCATTTTCGTTTCCAAAGTATTATTTCATTTTCATTTAGTTTCTTTTTTATCTTTGTTAATAAATAAAACGTGAAAGCTTGGTGACGGGAAATCCTTTTGGTACAAATGTTCAAAAGTGTTTATCGAATAATTTCTTAAAATTTTTACAGATTATCTGGAACATAATGGAACGTATTTTTGCATGAAATGCTTTAAAAAATACAAACATAAGGGCAATATACGGCGACATTTAAAATACGAGTGCGGCAAAGAGGCAATGTTCGAATGTAATATGTGTTCATTCCGCTGTAAACGTTTAGATTATCTAAAATTCCATATGAAATCAAATAAGCACAAAATTATCTTACAATAAGTTTTTCATTATTTTCTTTAGAATCATGTATTTTTTTCTTTGCTTATATTAGAGAATAAATTTTTGGTTTAATTTTTTTTTTTGATTATATTTTGATTTTTTTGTAAAAAAATAATTTTCCCCCGAATAAATTCCTTAAAACTTACCGTAACACTTTCTACTATTTAATCTAATTATTCTAAGTTAGCTTATATGAAATAATAGACACAATTTTTTCTATAATTTCTATTTAATTTTAGCTTATCAGAAAAAATTCCCTTGTTCTAAGTGTGGAAAATCGTATACGTTACGAAGAAATTTACAACGGCACGAAAAGATTGAATGCCAGAAAGAGAAACGTTTCCTCTGTTTGGTGTGTGGACATCGCACATTTTATAAAAGTGATCTTAAAACTCACATTGCAAATAAGCATGGGCTTAAATTTAAATTAGAAGAATTCCCTTATTAAACAGTCTAAGAAAATATAGATAGAATATTGTACTATGACATGTAAATAAATGATTATGATTATAGAAATCAAGTGTCAGTTTCTTTGTTAAATTCACACATTTGTTTAAGTAGATTATATGCATTTTTCTTTCAAAAAAAAAAAATGATAAAATTCTTTGATTCGTAAATCTTCAATTTATGTTATTTTCTTCTAGCATCGTCACGTTTCTATTGTGGCCGTTGTGGAAAATCGTACACGATTAAAAATAATTTGAAGCGACATCAGAAAGTTGAATGTGGCAAAGAAAAGACACAAATCTGTCATTTATGTGGTGCAAAATTTTATTATAAACATCATTTAGTTACACATGCAAACCAGCATATCAAGAAAATAGATGAATTATATTGAACTATTAGTGTAAATTTTGTTTTTCTATTTATCAAATAAAATTTAAGACACACTTTGAAGTCTTTTTATTAACTTATTTACATTACTATACTAGTGAAAATTAGTGAATAACTGTTGTTTTCTCTTTTTGGGCGATATTGTTCGTGTAACTTGGAAGACCCAAATGCGCAAAATATGATAAATTTTTCCATTATTGTATTGTTTTACAATTTACAATCGTTTCTATTACATTTACGATTAATTTTTGATGTCCACAGTTTCAATTTGGGGATAATTTATGTGATTTTTATTATATTTTTTGTAGTTTTTTGGCGACCTGGTAGAGCAAGTAAATATTTTATGGATGCAAATGGTCGTTATCCGTGCATTAAATGTGGCTCATCATATAAACAAAAGACACATTTAATACGACATATTAATTTCGAATGTGGTGTTGAACCAAAATTTATCTGTTTCTGTGGTCGACGTTTCAAACAGAGAAGTAACTACAATACGCATCTTAAATGCTTACATCGTATTTAAAAATTATCACCATTACGTATTTTTTTGCTATTTATACCGTATTTTATGTCGTAATTCATTAAAAGAAACAAAATACTCAATTAAAATGATGTATTATTGATGCCTGTCGATTGTACTTTAATCGACTATTTTCTTCATTTTTTCTTTTTATATAAATTTGGGTATTTTTATGATCTGGTCTCTTTTAGGTAAAGCTGTCTACAATTGTTGCCGTTGCCATCGTAACTACACAAGAAAGCACAATTTAAAACGTCATCTCTTCTATGAATGTGGAAAACAGCCGTTATTTCAATGCCCCTTATGTCCGAGGAAATGTAAACGCAACGATGTCCTTAGATTCCATTTAAAAAATATCCACAGAATCGGATAGTCTGAAGATTCTCTTTTCTAATTAATCAATAAATGTTTGTATCCGACTCAATGAGCCTTTTAATAAATAAATTACTCGCAATAATTTTGTTTTATTCTACTCTACGTGTAAATTTTTTAAATAACCTGTTTTCAATGTTCGTCTTTTGCTAATTATCAATGTTCGTCTTTTGATATCTTTTCGTTTACAGGTCTTTTTGTATGTGATTGTGGTCGTTCCTATTCAACATCAAAGAATCTATCACGACACAAACGTGGTTGTGGCAAAGAAAAACAATTTAAATGTCAGGATTGTCAATATGAGACGCATAGACGTGATCATTTACAAAGTCATTGGAAAAGACGCCACTCCAATCGGAGTTATTTTAATTTTTAAACTTCTCAAAATTCTCTCGGTTATTATTTTCTGTTATTGTTTAATTTATTTTAAAAGAGATAAGTTATTGTATTAAATTATTCAATTTCAAATAAACCTCAAGTTAATAGTATCGTTCCAATTTCATTATTATTATAAGAGGTAAGTTCTAATTTACAAATAATTTAAACATGAAGCATGAGTTGTATACTGTACGCTCGGTACAAGCCTCAGTTTCAGATTAATTTGATAAAAATAGGTAGCTTATCGAAGTTCTGATAGTGATTGTGCTAGCCTGAGCAGGCAAGTGTGCCCAAAAATATTTAGAATTTGTGTTGTTGTGTATGTAAAATCGGCAAAAATAAATGATACTTGGGTTACAATAATGAAAATATGCCATTTTCAATTATTAAAAACTCATTTTTTTCTTGAAGAAAACCCTGAATTAATGCAGGATTTTTTCAACTTTTCTTACAGGTAGACATTTGTGCACCTCATGCGGAAAATCGTATAAGCATATGTCGAATTTGTGCAGACATAGAAAATATGAATGTGCTGGTATTGCACATTTTCCTTGTCATTTGTGTGATAAAGTATTTTTCCAGAAATCCAACTTTAATAGGCATATTCGTTCTATTCACAAAACTGTTGTAAATTGAAATTCACCAAATAAATACTGAACATTAACACCTGTTTGATTATTTAGTAATTTTACCAATTTTTGATTAATTTGACTGTACATTTATTTATTCAGTTAAACATTCGATGAATTTTCAGGTGTCGATGAAAATGAGAAAAATGATCAAATTTTAATACAATTTGTAACAAACGAAATCACCTGCCTTTGTAATAATTGCGGAAAGGTATTTCTAATATATTCCTATAATTATCGTATTCTAATTAGAATTATAATTTTCAGACGTATAGCACAAGAGGCAATTTGAAAAGGCATTTGAATTACGAATGTGGCAAAGAGCCGTGTATCACTTGCCCTTTGTGCGGTCTACAAACCAAGCATCGTTCAAGCATGAAACGGCATGTTTTAACCCGCCACCCCGGCCACGATTGTCTGTTTACCACAATTTAATAATAAATAACTTTATCAAAACAAAAGTTAAGCATTTCTTTTCGCTGTCGTTAAAAATTAATTGAAAGAAACTGCTAGTGTTGATTGCTATATAAACTATTGCATCGTAGTTTTTATTTTTGTATTCAATTTTCATTTTTTAAAAATTAATAAATATTTCATAACGAAAACAATATTTTCAGGTCAACGTTTTTATTGTTATTGCGGACGTAGCTACAAAAATCCAGAAAGTCTATGTCGACATAAACGAGAATGTGGTACTGAAAAAAAATTCCATTGTCCATATTGTCCGCATAGAAGTCATCGTAGCGATAATTTAAAACGACACATAATTAATCTACATGTGCCCACTATTAAAATTGATTAATCACTTATTAATTTATTAAATAAATTATGATTAATACAATATTGTAATTGGCTATTTTTAACAGAATCCCTTTTATAAATAAATTTCGTCGGATGTGTGTTTTCATTAATCATAATTTTTCAGGTGAGAATATTGAGGAGGGACAATTGACCTATCAATGTCCTCAATGTGATAAAAAGTACAGATCCAGTGGTTCTTTGAGGCGTCATATACGATATGCTTGTGGACGTAGAGGGCCACCATTAACTGGATATATTATCGCTAAAGACAAATTCATTTGTGAACGTTGTAGAAAGATTTATAAGAGCAAATCGACAATACGTCGTCATATTGTTTACGAATGTAATAAGCCGAAGTCGATTCCTTGTCCAATGGATGGTTGTCGATACATGTCGAAAACTAGAGATCGAATGATGCAACACGTACGAATGGTTCATAAAATTGTCTTAGTCTAAATGAAAAATGATTCTTTTAATAAGGATTTGTTGTTATTTTTTTCCTTAAAATATTTTGTACCCGGTAGAATTTTTGTATTTTTTTTACCACAAAACTGTTATAAAACGCCAAATAAAGTTGATGTTATTTGTTAATTTTATTTTTGTAAAATAACAAAACGCCTGAAAATTGTCTTTGTTCGATAAAATTATTGTTACGATCTTTCAAGTTTATCGGATTCGCTCAAAGTCAAGTCGATCAAACTAAACTAGCTTTACTGTACAGTTAGTGCAAATTTTAAGGTGATCAATTTGATATTTTTGAATTGAATGAAGAGATACGTTTCCTTGTTTGCCCATATACTCATTTCGATGATGCACTTTTGCTTGTAATATTGTTAATTTATTAATAAACTGAAATAAATTTTATTTTTCTAGTACTCTACGTATGCAACAGATGCAATAAAGTTTTCTTGAAACGAAATTCGCTCAACGTCCATCAAAAGTACGACTGTGGTAAACCAGCAAGATTCAAATGCGAATTTGCCAATTGCCCGTATCGATCGAAAAGGAAGAGCAACTTGAAACGACACACAATCGTTAAACATTGTTTCCTGTATAATTAATAATGGAATTGTAGTTAAAGTTAAATAAATGTGTATCGATATTATTTAAATTAATTTACTAATATCACCCAAATCAAAACAATTATAGTATTTATAAATTGTTTAATTTATTAGTTAATTGTTTTTGTTTCTAGCCAACTTCGTGTGTGGTTTATGCAATAAAATATTCAATAATAAGAATTCACTTAAGGGCCATCGTACTTACGATTGTGGAAAATCACCGAAATTCATTTGTAATCATCCTGATTGTGATTATCGAACGACCAGGAAAGGCAATTTAAAGCGACATATATGCAACAAACACGCTCGAGATAATTTGATCTTTTGTTAGCAAGAACAAAAATGAACAAATATAATCTCAAAAAAGCACTTAATTTATTTATTTTTAATTAATTAGCCGGCTTGTATAGGAGCGATATTATTTAAATTATATATCACTCAAATCAACAAATTATATATTCTTGTATAAAACATCAAGAGAAATTGTTTAATTTTATTAGTTGATTGTTTTTGTTTCTAGCCAACTTCGTGTGCGATTTATGCAATAAAACATTCAATAATAAGAATTCGCTTTACGGCCATCGCATTTATGATTGTGGAAAATCACCGAAATTCATTTGTAATCATCCTGATTGTGGTTATCGAACAACTAGAAAGGGCAATTTAAAACGACACATTTACAGCAAACACGCACGAGATAATCCGATCTTTTGGCAAGAATGAAAATGAACAAATATAATCTCAAAAAAAGCACCTTATTTATTTTATTTATGTATTTTTAATTAGTTAGGCGGCATGTTTTTATTTATGAATCCGTTGGCTTCTTTTTAATGTAGCTATTCGATTTTGTAAATACGTTAGTTTTGTAATCTTTTTATATATCTATAAATTTTTATAAAATTAGGCATGGGTATTTTAGAGTTTTATATACAATTCATTTAATTAAATATTATTTGTAATTATGATTTTTTGTTTTTTCTATTTTTCAGAGATCCGTAGTAGTATTTTGAAACAAGTAAAATTCACCAACAACGTTTGCCCAATTTGTTTGAAAATGTTTAAACGTAAAGATCACGTCCAACGTCATTATCTTGAATTGCATATATTCAATCGAGAGAATATGGGCTATGCATGCACTTATTGCGATAAATTATTTAAAAGAAAATATATTTTAGATAATCATATGAAGATTTGTATTGGACAACATAAATGTCATCTTTGTAACAGTTCTTATACTAAATTGGAATCGTTAATAACCCATGTGGCAACTGTACATAAATCCAATATTACAAACTAAATGTTACCAAATTGAAAATCGTGTATTTTTCTAACGAATTTCTTCATTAATGTAGAAATATTTTTTTTATATCCAAGAATAAACTTTTTAAAAACCAAATTTTTTTAATTTATAAATACGCTTTATCTACGTTTAATTAATTAGTTTATGTGTATTTGCTTATATTATTCTGTATTTCACAGGTATATCGAATGTTTTCAAATGGACGTCAAAAAGCTCTGATGGCAGAGTTAAATGTATCGAATGCAACAAGCTCCTATCGAAACTAAGTATTAAACGACACTATCTTGATCAACATATATTGTATGCTGAATCGCATGAATGCAAGAAGTGTTGTAAGAACTTTAAACGGTTCAGTTCATTGAAAATCCACATGCTTAAATGTCGGAAATCGCTCAAAAGGAACTGAGAATTCAATAAAATCGTAAGTATATTCGAATCTTTTTGTTAATGATCGAAATAATTTTTGATTTTTCAGGAATTACAACACAATTCCATAAAATTGTCATTTTTATTTTGGATTCTTGTAGTTTTTTTTAATTCGTAATTAGCACAGAACGATTATCGTCTCTTTATTGTAAGTTGAATTTCGTTGATTTTATAGAAGAGTTATCAAATTTTGTTTTAGATTGTCGCCTTAATTTCGTTTGAAGACAACTACAACTATAAAATCTTATTACTTACATCTAGGCGCTTATTTTTATTACATTTAAAAGACGCTTTTTAGTTACTTTTGTATTAAAATTGAATAAAATCAATCTGTTCTTTCAAATAGTAATTTTTGTGAACGTCTAATTCTCCCCATTTTTCTTTATAAACGGTTATTTATAAATGTATTTTTCTTTCAAAAATAAGTGGGATATTTGATATTGTTCCAGGTGTGGGTTACTATCGACAACAGCAACAACAAAGGTACTATTGTCATAATTGTGACAAAAGTTACAAACATAAACGGCATTTATCTAGCCATTTGAGATATGAATGTGGTAAAGCTCCAGGATTTGAGTGTTTTGTCTGTAGTAAGAAATTCTATCAAAAGTACACATTGAATGCACATTTACGACAAATACATCCGCAATTCATCAAAATCGATCTTTAAATTCTTGTAATAAATAATCAATAAAATCTATGTTTAAATAATTTGTATTTTTTTTTAATTAGTTTTGAATGTGGAAATATTCTTAGTAGAAGCAGCATGCATCAGATGTCTTTGCGTTGAACTCTTCTAAAATTCATTTTATTTTATTTTCTAGCTTATTGGTGTTATACATGCGGTAAACATTACAAACATATGGTATCGCTGACCAGACATCAAAAATACGAATGTGGAAAAGCGGCGAAATTTGAATGCACCTTCAACGGTTGTAATTTTAAAACGAAACGCAAAGATAATCTTCATGCACACATTCTTCGTACATTACATTGGTAGTGATGGCATACAAACAGTATTCGAACATGTTTATTCATGCAATTTTTGTAAATAAATTTTTTTTTGTAATTTGTATTCTTTCAATACTAACGTACCCCACTAATTTAGAGTTCTCTATTATTATTATTTTTTGTCAGTGTTTAGTTTGCATTAATTTGAATAAAACATGTTGTCTTTGACTGTTTTATTTACAGATTATGCTACAACATCATCATCGTCATCGTCAAATACAACAATAACATCCGAACAAAAACAATTCTGCTGTGGCGGTTGTAATCGTTGGTATAAATATTTACACAATTTACGTTCACATCAAAAGTACGAATGTGGACAAGAACCGAAATTTATTTGCACCTATGAAGGGTGCACGTTTAAAACAAAGAAAAAGGGTAATCTGAAACAACACATCTTCAACCGGCATGGTGTTGATTTGATTGGTTGAACACAAATATCTAGAGACCTCTTTGATTTTTAGATAATTAAAAAATTCGTTGGATCTTGAAGGGAAGCTAGGTCTCGATTCGATTACCGAAAAAGTGCCAATTTTTAATCATCGATTTCTAGCTTGTTTTTTGAGATATTGGACGTTTCACGGTGCATCCGAAGGAGTTTTCCATTTTGGAAAATTTTCACTAATTTCTAAAGTGCAGAGGAAAATGTCGGAGCATTTTAAGTTTTTTAAAATCACACAGTTACTACAATTTTGAAGATAAAACATCGTACAGAAGCTTGTTTGAAA
>JAZBGW010000188.1:4801-20917 GCA_037464815.1 Mylabris variabilis
ACCGGTATTTCCTTCGCTAATGAGATGGAATTGGACGGACAGGCAGGCTCTGGCTCTCCGACTTTCGCCTGTTTCACAACTTTTCAGCGCTTCACTATGTATAGAGAAGAAGAAAAATAAAATAAAAATATGTTTTTCAATGAAAAAAAGCAGCAGCAGCAACAACAACAACACACTTGGAATAAGATTAGTTTTATAATATTCGAAACACACAACATATAACAACAACGAGTTCTAATGGTGATGCGCCTTATTAAAACGAGTCCAACAGTATAAAACAAGAAGGATGCTTGTGGAATCTTGACAAGCAGACAGCCCACTATATGAAAAATGTATCACTCCTAACACAAAAACTGATTGGTCAGTTCAGGTTTGTTTTTATATAGAGAGTCAACTCACTTTGTATGGGATTAATAAATAAAAACAACTGTGTGTGCTGCTTCGTAGAAGTAATTTAACAAAAATAAACAATACCTAAACTAACTATCGGAAAAATGAGAAATTAATACAATGAATCGATAGTATTTAAAACAATAGAAGAAAAAACAACAACAAATCGAAATTCAACATATCCGATAATCGTAATTGTCATTGAGGGCGGTAGAATTGAAGTGAATTAAAGGTAATATTTCATAAATAAATAGATAAAATCGATGGTAGATTGCGAGGAAATGCTCTCTTGTATTCTTTACAATTTATGGAAGTTCGTTAGCTCGTAAACTCCGACGGCTATCCAATGTTATATACAGAGTCTACAACATAGCACCCCGTATAACTAAAACGGACACATGAAGATTTGTGTACCACACAATACGAACTGGCGATCTCAATTAATAGTAAAGACGGGCAGTAGTCAAGCCGATTTATTATTCACATTCGACAATAACAAGAGCAAATTCGACAATTCTAAACTACAATAATAATAATAATAATAATGAGTAGATTTTTTATAATAAATAAATTTACATTCATTTATTTTAAATAATATGAAACAATACTATAATAAGCGGTATCTGATACAATTTTCATTAAATATGCAGCCTATGTCGATAATAACATTATTATCTGAATTTCTGATCTACAGACTAGGTAGAGGGAAAAAATATATATAAATTTCTGGCCCGACAGGAGAATTCTATTATATAATTTATACACACACACACACATACAAATAATAACACCATCCGTAATGTATTTTAATTTTATTAATTGAATACACTATCTAATATTTTAAGATGAAGGGTGACTGGATGCTCTCCCTTATTTGATACATATAGCCAACATTCTCGACATTATTAAACCTGCAGTTACTCACATTGCGGTTTTAAGGCATGAGTTACATGGAGCATAGCAGACTAATGATGCACCACAGACTCGCCTTCAACGCTACAAGAGAGCAACTTGTTACAATACACTAACTTTCTTGTTAATTTAGTAGTAGTCTGTTTTTATTTAGCCTACATATACGATAGAATGAAATAATAACAGTAATAGTAGTGATAAGATTAAGAATAGAAACAAAAAAAGTTAATCTAACGCTATTTTAGAGGGCATAGAGAAAAAACGATTGTAACATAAACTGTCATTATAAAACATAAAACGGAAATGAATAATGGATTATTATGACCTTAATATTATATTATTACTATCGAGATACTGAAATTAATTGTAAAGTCGTTAAAATTTATCGGTTCATTTCAGACTTTATATGGGGATGTAGTGTGTAATAATAATAATAATAATAATAATAAAACAAAAACTGATAGTCAATTTTTTTTCCTCACCCCATCGCCTCCACCACTTATTTCAATAAAACAGACAAAATGCTGTGTATAGTAGTAACTGCACCACCATCAAGATGTTTCCGTTTGGGGTGTGGCATATAGAACCCCAAAACGGCAATATCCACACACTATTTTGAGAGAAACGAAAGTTGTGCGGCTTGAGGAATGAAACGTGACCACAAAGATAAATATTTCTGACAAAATACGGAATGTAATAAGTATTTCGGGTAATGACATTGCTTCATATACCATTTGTAGACAATAAATTAAATTTTGCACTAAATTAAAGGCTACTAGTGATTTTTATGGTAGACAGAGAAACCGGGGGGTGGAAAAAGATTGCGTGTGTATAAAAAAAAAGTAGTATAAGTTGAGGTCTGTCCAATATGAAAAGCTATGAGTGTAGTTTGTCACCATTTGAACGTACTGATATAGCTTAGAGACAACGCAATAAAGCTCCGTCTATAAGGGTAATATTTCTCAAAATCCCATACTTTAGAAAGTCGTAAAGAAGCCTAAAAGGGCTTTATACTTATTCTAGTTTGATGTGCTTTATGGGTGAGTTCTAAATATCGATATTTAAAATGAGATTGAGACCGTACTGTTCTTGTACTACGCTACTTGCATCATAATTTTTACTATCGACTAAGTTACAAGATACACACATACTATAATGAAACATTTCCTGAAAGGCGAACAAATGCCATATTTTCTGTTACATAGATTGTGTAATATACATGTAGATATAAACATTGAAACAAACATACAAAACAATTGACAACTGTATATGTTGTTGGAATATAATGAAATACATAAACATATTCGCATATAAAGAATTCTGCCATTCACTTTTTTTTCTAACAAGAATTAAATTTTGCTCTCGCTATCTCGCTATGATTTCACGAATTTGGATTAAAACAACAAATGCATCAATAATGTAAGAATTGACGAACTCGCAACATCACAATTTGATTTAGAGAAGAAAATCTGTAGTTGTCATTCACTTGGCAACTATGATATCTCCATAGGAATCTGCGGCCAAACATAAAGACATCGAACGTGCATTCCTGCAGCATGTGGTGCAGACATTCTATAGAAGTCAAGTAAAAGTTTCCAATGCAAAAATGATCCATACAAGAATCCTTCAGCCGACAATACTAAATCATTCCAACTTGAAAGTTTCAATCTCTTATTTTTCCTATTACTTTTTTACTTTATATCAATATACACAACACAACAAGAAATCATAGATTTTGTAGAATTTTTTTTAATAAATAAAACATAACTAGAAAGAGGGTGATTTAGTAGTATAAATCGGCCATAATATAAGCATTATATTAAAGGATTTACAGACAGGGTAATATTTCTGATCATATTTGGTATTGTGGAAATATTCTCTTGGAAAATAGCAACGATAAAAAATTGTTATTAACGACCGATAATAATAACAATAAATAAAATTTAAATGGCAATTAAATTAAGACATTAATGAGAAGCAATCAACACAGTAATTATTGTGGCAGTAATTGCTTGTGAATTTGCATAATTTTCATTCATATAATATGATATACTAGTCTAGACATAAGATATAGTTTATTATTATATTTTATAAGGGACAAGTTTATTTTTGTGTACTATAATGTTGTATATATAGAACAATAATATAACATAAATGTTTTACGATTATAATGTACACCGGAAGAGTGTTGTTTTATACATATAAATACAGCTACGGATTCACACCCGTTCAAGCTTTATGGCGCATGGACTTATTTTTTCCCAACTAAATCAATACTTCCTGGCGCATTCTAACACACAAATAAAACTAAATACCGATAGGTCACAAATATTTATAATAATTCATATCGATATAGTCTACAATAGACATAATTTTAAACAACGGTAGTAGTTGTAGTAGAGTACAAGGCCGAATTCAAACTATCGATATAACTATAGATTTGAATCTAGATTGGGGCTCTCTAATAATAATAATATAAAACCAAATCCTAGATCATCCATTAAATATTGTAGCTTTTTTTCCTGAGAAAAATATTTTGTATTAACCGTACTGAAAATATGATGCGATTGTTCATCATTATTTTTTCTACGGGGTTATTCACGTCGGTCGAAAAATTATTAAGGAGAGTCTCATTAATTGGCCAGCGATTGGAAATTTAAGGAATCATATTATCATATTATCATTTTAGCAAATTAGAAGCTCGTCGCGATTTTCAAAAAAGAACTAAACACACGGATCCTCCCAGCACTGATTTTTTTCTCCATTTTACTCTGGAACAGGTATTTTTTGTTAGAATACTACGGGAAGAAACGAAAAAAATCAATGTTGGGAAGGTCGCAACTTTCTCCAAGACGAACGAGCGTTTTTTGATCGACTTCCAAATGCGCTACGAGGTTCTAATTTTGCTAAAATAATCTCTAGAAACTAGAAATATTTTTCGAATCGCTCGCCAAATAATAGGAACTGCTATAAGAGCTCTTCGTCCCATATGAATAAACCCGGTATAATAATGACAGCCGATTTTTCACAACTATTATCTAACCATGTATGAAAGGAAAAAACTTGAATTATTCACATTTATGCAAATTATTTATTGTCGCACTTTTAATAGTTAAGTCTGTAAGTTCTCTAGAGAGAGACAAGATAAAATCGTTCGTGCATGCAAACATTATTCATTCATAAACTGACACTTACATGACGTACGTACACGCGGACTTACTTCAAAATAAACAAAACTTGAAGGATATCAAAATAATAATAATAATAATAATTTTAAAGAAATCTACAGATAAATCGAATAAAATGATTAGAGCATTTCCAATTGTTGTTGTTTTGCAAAATCGGAATTCGTATATTATTCGCTGAAAAACCGTGAAAAATCCTGAAAATTGTTTACAGCCCAATAATAACAACAATAACAACAGGATTATCCCCACCCGCCCCTTTTTTCCACCGCTGACGATCTGAAAACAACGACGCACGCGTGCGCCGATCCAACGGCCACGATACGTCAGCCATATTGAATAAGCGACAGTGCTGCACTCTCGTTAACGTTATGTTAAAAATTTGCCGTTGTTTTTTTATTGTGTTTTAATTAATTCGCATAAAATTAATGGAAAATTAGAAGAATTTTTCTGTGATTCTCATTACCTGATCATTGATGAGTGTCGGTGTTGCTTCAGTGTATTTTATTACAGTTGAAATCATGGGGAAATGGTGTAAAAATTGGTACGATGGACAACTTGCGCAATGGCGGCGGCCGCGCACACACACATACACGCACTGGAATTGTAGCGGAAAAAAGATGGCTCCTAATATAAGCCAAGAAAAATGCTGAAAGTTTACAGGAATTCTACCGATTTTTCAGCGATTTTCACGCAAAACTATCAGAAATTGATAAAAATCGCATAATTTTATTCATTATACTGTAATTAAAGCTTGAATGGATCAGAAATGCGGTTTGATGATTAATACAAAAATATTTCCGCATTTTCATCATTTATATTTATTGAGAATCTGGGTGAAATTTACCGGTCGTTCCTCTAGTATAAGAAATATCAAAGCTATTGTAATTTTGTTAGAGAGAACGGCACACAATTCAATACATAGAAATTCATAGCGATTTCAAATAGACTTGTCATAATACATTATGTGTCGGCAACGATATGTGTATATACATTACAGGTTATCGTACAAAGTTACAAGTAGAATATTTGCATGTGGAAAGTTCACAGGTTAGATAGATCCAATCGCTTAACAATTTACTCAAAGCTTTGTTTATTTATTTTCATATATTCCATCAATAAAAGCGATAGATCGTCGAGAAAATTGACAAAAAAGCAACAAAGCTCTACACTAGAGAAAGTTTTTAAGGGGTGTAAAATTAGAAAGTGATCCAAAAAAAAACGTTTCAGGTATTTTTTGGGGTTCAAGTCGGTGGTAAACATATCTCGAGCATCCGTGGTAGTGTTTGTGTTAAAAATTGGTGTTTTATCGAGACAATTTAACAAAACTTATCGGAATCGGGATAACGGCAAATAAGCTTCTATATAAAACTATAAAAAGGTAATCGTTGTTAGATTTTTGAAATAAATTAGGAGTGGTTTTATTGTAGTTTTGTGATCGTTGTAGATTCTATCTATCTTTTCTATTATTTATCTTGGTAGTGTTGTTTGCATATTTAGTGTTGTTTTTTTTTTGTAATATTATTAATAATTCATTTGGGAAATTTATGGAAGAAAAAGTTTAATTACTTTTAAAAATGTTTCTCATATCTCCAAAATTATACATGCGCTATTCTCATCACACCATCATGAGATGATCATCGCTGTTATATACAGAGCAAAGCCTAAGCTCACCGGCGGGATCGTAACCGGTCCCAACCCGGCATTTGCGCGCTCAGCGACGGCCATTTCACCTTTATGATACGACACCATTTACACTTCATTTCATTGGATTTTTATATGCCATTTATACGCTATTTTGCACATATAAAAACCATCCAGTTTGATTTCTATTTAATCCGCAATTTTATTATCAATTGATACAAGATAATAGCACACCAATTTCCGAGATAAACATAAAGAAGACCACAACGACGAAGATTATTGTCTTTAGGTTACGGATCTTTAGAAATAATTCTAGATATATAATTGGGCTATTTTGGTTATAATTAAATAATTCTTTATAAAGTAATTTGGGTTGTTATGAAAGAATTAACCGTTTGTGTCAGTTATAAATGAATATAAATTACATAATTCATGAATTCCTTACATTGTGAATAAAGCCAAAAATTAACATGGATTTCCTTTTTCATTAATTAGCTCTCTATAATTGGTATCAAAAGAATGAAAATCAAGATGGATATCATAATTATATGGTTTAGTTGGATTATTTTCAAAGATTTACAACATTGTTCGGTTAGAGACTGATAATTGAGTAATTTTCTAACGATTGTGATAATAATAAAAGCGTTGATTTTCCTCAAGTATTCCATAATTTTATGTGCCTATTATGAATATTCGAATTTGATTTAATCAATTCGACTTGTTTCGAGAACATGATGAATATTCCAGCCAAGACATACTTTTAGATTTACATAAAATTTCGATAAACCACTCGAAATAGAAATAATCCATAAACTTATAGGTTTTACAATTACAACAAGAAAAATCTGAATAATTACATTAGTGAAAATTATTTATATATAACAGAATAATAATAGGAATAAAAAAATGATAATTTTAAAATAGAATCATTATTTCATGTTAACATGCTATAAATAAACTAATAATAAGGAATGTCGAGGGATTTAAAAGTGTTGAAGGGGCTGGAACTCATCTCATGAAGAGTTGGAGGTCTCTTTCTACCAACTGAAAACTGTACTTTTAAAACTTCTATTCCAAATTAACATGCAACAAACATGCTTTCTGCCTACATGCATGCAACATGTCAAGTTGGTCGTGTAATAAATAACACTGGCACAAATATAAATCAACAAACGAGTTAATCACTTGCGAAGAAAATAATTACAAGGCCAAAGTCCGTTTCTATATTGCAAACTATAGAAAAAGAAAAATTATAATCGGCAATTGCTGCCCGCACCTCTACATTAGATCTGGCAAAAATCGCCAAGTCAGCAAAAATATCGATATGAATTCTTAAAAAATCTTGACGAGGAGAACTGGGAAGAGAAATCGGCCACACTTGGTTGTAACGACTTTTCAAACTACCCTTCTATTGTAAAAGATTTCACGACTTTTTTTCTTTATTCTTTTCTCTTCTTTTTTACTGCTTTTTATTACAAGTGGTGTAGTATTTTTTAAAGAGAAAGTTCACTGTAAAACCCGTAAAAATAATTGATGACCGATTTCAGGTAATAAAACATAATTTCTAAACAACAACAACAACAAGAACAAAAAATCGACTATCAACAGTTCAAAACTAATAAAAATTCCAATTGGATTTTTTTCTTATTTTTCTTCAAGAGGAAAAATATTAAGCAATCCATTACACGGCCGTCATCATAATTTTCCTATCTTGTTCAAGTTTTCCTAACGTTTTCTACCTCTCCAAACTAGCGAATTCGCCCCATAAATTATACAGAATGGTTGCATTTTCTTATGCATACTACCACCACCACCCTTATCGCGCTTATTGTAAGTTGACGAGGACGAATGGTTCGTTTGCAAAAACACCAAACTACACACTAATCCTCAACTATTCTACATTTCTTATCGCCTATCTAGCGTAGACATGATTTGATGAATATTATGCCAGATTATTTCCAGATAACAACCGTCTCATTATTTACATATTTTGATTCAATGTATGAAATCGGGGTGAACGTATCGGTGCACTTTTAGCGACAAATCAAAACAAAAACCACAAATATCGAATGCAAATTAATTGAAATTGTCCTTAACAACTGCATGTTTTCTCATGCAAGTTTGGATTGGTAATTAAAGGTGTCTGCTTAAAGAGATTTACGTTGTTCCAATAGCAACAACGAAGATAACAAATACCAGAACTCTTGTCATACTTGAAAATTGTATTGTAGGAAAAAAGTGATGAGTTCTTTGAATATTAAACAACACTATAATTGTCGTTGATAACAATAATAATTAGTATCTAGAAAATTGATGATAAATAATTATAAATAATTGGTACAATTTAGCAATTATCTACTCAATTAGTCTAGGATGCTGTCATTAAAAAGCGTAGATAAAATTCCAAAAATTCAAAGTTGAATGATACAAAGTCTATCTATGGTGCACATAATACACGCCAATCGCTTTGAAAATATAACCCGTTGACCTTTACACGATTTTGTCCATTTTATAAATCAGAAAATCATTATAAATGTCGCTTTCAATTTCGATATTAATTTAATCATTTCTCTATATTTCTATCCCGCCTTCTCGCGTTCTTTATGGTTTTTCGTGTTTTTTTTTAAATATTTACATTTTTACATTGAAGATAGCCTAGTTATAATAACTAATATAGCTGCCGGCATATTTTCCAGACAATGGCTTTGAATTAAGGGGAGCTTAACTTGGCCGTTCAAATTACGGTGTGTGTAATTCCGTCAGATTAGCACAATCCTCAACACCGCAATGAATAGCGCAATATTAACGCTTGACACATTACTACCTCATTAAATCAGCTAACTAATGAACAAAAACGATCTAACATAAAATATGAAAAATTAACATAAACATAAAAAATTAATTAAAATAAATTATAATTATGTTTGATAATTCTTGTATCGCCGGATTCCGATTCAACATTTCTGATAACTTAATTTAATAGAAAAAGTCGTCAACATATTGTAGAATTGTGTAAGACCAACATTTTCGTTTTTAAAACGTATTCGTCTATTTAAAATATTCCATTCTCGTTCAGATTTACTTGCAAAGTAGAGAAAATTTAAACCACGCACCTTCACGAGACAACATTGGTCAATTCTCGACACCGCAAACGTCTTTATTCTCGGCAGGCAGCTTAATGCAAAAAGCATTTTTCAAAGCCGAAAGTATCCAGACATAAACCCATTCCTCTCTTTCTACCACACTAAAGGACAATAACAAGAACAACAGCCAAGCCGATCTCTAGCGAATGATCAATGCATTTATGCGGCACTTCTTATTTCTTATCCGCGACCGGATTCTTACTCTACAGCAGCTGGTGTAAGAAAATGGATCGTTTTTGTAAATATTCCCTTTGATATGTTTCGATAATTAAGTGAATAATTTTTTTAATTAACAAACAATAATGATTCAAATCTACACACGTACTTACAACATATTGTTATAAATCTTCGTATAACATAAATCATAACGTGAACTTATTGTTAGGAAATGTACAGAATGGCGAACATAGAGGTATACACAGAACATGCAATGCAAGTGGGTGTTACTGTCTATAGATTAGAATTTCATTAAAGACGCTTTTCTCGAACTACCGACCATCTGATTGTATCCGTTTTTCTTCGAATGTTTCTCTAAAATAAATTCAACACAACAATAGTCTCTCCAAAGTGATGGTACGGTAAATTAAACAAAATACCACGTTTTAACTTGATTAAAATAATTTTGTACGGGTAACGGGGTCGTGGAAGCGATCGAAATTTGTGGAACGACCGGTGGAGAAAGAGCCTCTTCTCTTATTTCCACCAACTACTACTTACAACAACAACAACAACAACAGTCTCTCGTAGCACACATGCTACAAAGGTTCATGCAAATGTGTTTCCATGACTACAAACTGCATCGCATAAATTAAGTCCGCACTCACCTCTTGTAAATATTTCATTTCGGGAATAAAAACGTTATCGAGTAATTATTTGATATGCGAGCAGAGGTTGATGTTTTATTGCTTGATTTATAAACATATTTGAATTATAAGATTGGAATAAATTGACAAAAAAATCCACAGAGAAAAAAGTTTTTAAATTATTGAGATGAATGCTAGCTGCTAGCAGACGGGTAGGCACGCTACACGTTCAAAGTGTTGAATAAATAATATCCATTTCGGGCCCCTCTCTTGTGTTTATTGTATTTGTGTGTGAGTATGGGCTCTGCAGTGCAATTGTTGATAAAAATTTTATGTTGAAACACGCTTCTTTTCGACCAGTCTCGTCGACAAAACAACAATTCAACGCAGTCTGGATTTTTTTCGAAATCGGAATGCAATGTCGCTAATTAAGTATCCAAAGGCTTGTACGCACACATATTTACGTATCGTACATCTGTATCCGTGGTATTTCATGATTTCATTCACCTTATGCGGCTCGCGTAATTGGATTCAGTAATCCGATAGTTCAGTCGATATGTATGTCTTCTTGTACTTATCAACTGTGGGAAATTGGCAACACATTGCGATAACGAAAACTTACTAAATATTTTTCGATACTGAATTGAAATGAAAACAAAAGAGGGACAAGTGAAAGAACAGGCATGTGACGCGAATCGAATAGATACACCAGTCTCCCATCCATCTTCTCCAACTTGTCGTCTTTTCAAACGATAACAAAAGCCTCATGGATTCTCCTATGGATTAACTTACACAACAAGAACAACGCAACGGAAAATATACTTAAATCAATTCAAATCAATGTTTATTTGAAAAATGGAGATGAGGCTATATGTATTAGGCACGCAACCATAAATCCAGCAATATTCGGATATTCTTTAAATTTAAACGTAACAACTATATCATATATTTGTATTAAAACCGAAATCTTACTAGGGGAAGAAACAAAGAGACTCCAAAATGAAATATTTTTCTTGTTCAAGCACGTTGACTACCTTCATCAATCTTTAGTTATCTCTGGTTGGCACTACTACAACGCTACAGGCACAGGAAGAAAAAAACCGGCGAGAAGACAAAAGGATGTGACACTCCAATTTCCATTTTAGATCGAAATTGTTCACTCTCTCCTTCGCAAGTTTATCGAGCCCGTTAGCGGAATTAATAAATTGGCATGACACTTAATTGCAACCGATAAAGAACAAGAAGGCACACAACTGTGCCATAGTGACAAAAATACCGTTTGATTGTGTTGTATGGGAGTCTCTCCCTTTTTTTTTGCTTGGTTAAGGGTGGTTTGCTGGCTATCGATATGTTTTACGGATATTGGCTGTTTCTAGTGGTTTGTGTGCGGGGTGGTATAACAACATCTGAAACTTCCATCTTCAAGACAGAGCTCGATTGGGGAACACGAGCGGGCGGCTCTGAGCTCAACAGAAATTATGTACGAGGCTCTGGGAGCAATATATCTCTAGCGGGACGTGCTAGACAGAATAGACGGGGTATTATATAGGAAGGAAGGAAGGAACCTGAAGTTGGCTGGGGGGATAGGCAACGCGCTCCTACCTACCACTGCCACACCATGTCCCTTGGTGATCGTCCCCGGGAATGAGACACTTGCCGTTGCGTCCAATGCCTTAAATTGTCATCTAAAGAAAGAAACTTCATTACGAACTCCGCCTCCAAT
This sequence comes from Mylabris variabilis, assembly GCA_037464815.1. NCBI lineage: Eukaryota > Metazoa > Arthropoda > Insecta > Coleoptera > Meloidae > Mylabris > Mylabris variabilis. The sequence continues at coordinate 16,602 of JAZBGW010000188.1, forward strand.
TCTTATTTGCAACGATCTCAATCACACTATCTCTAGATGTAGCATTGTAGATTATATTGAACGTTTATATAAGGTTGGTGTGAGGACAATGACAACGACAAAGATCTATATTTGAATTGAACTAAACGAAAGAAGTCTCTTTCCATATTCCATTTTCACCATGTTTTGCTCTCCAATTTTTCTATGCATTTAAATTATAGTCGACCCACAACTTTAAGAGAGTAATAAAATTTTGCCAACTCTATTACACCAAAAGTTGACCATAAACAGCCCTGAACAAAAGGGTCTACTACATGCTTTGATTGACAGAATTCTAAAGTTGTGGTTACTTACGAAATTCAATTAGTTTATTAGGTACTCTCTTAAAGTTGTCATCACCCAATAGTAATGTGTTTATACACGTTGCACCCCTAAATAATTTAGTAATGATATAGATTTTTTATAGAGTGGTCAAACATATTCAACATGTGCATGCAGCAACTCTTTTGTTTCTTTAAACTGTACCCCTCTCTCTTTGTAATAGTTTTAAACACGATCATTAAAGAATCACGCGAACAATGCGATTTTAACAAAAACTGTTTTCTTGATAATTCCCAGTAAGAAAACCTGTACCCATTAAAATGACGAACGGCTGTCATAAAAGAAAATCAAAATGCACATACCTATCTCTGCATGTCACATATAAATAAACACTCGCCGCAAATAAATGCGAGCAATTCAAGAAAATCAAGAATGTGTTCTGAATTAAATTATAGCTTGAACAGATCCCGTTCACTTACTGAAATGGGAGGCAGGAACGCCCTCACCGACCGACTCTCTTAACGTCGTTTCATCCTTCCTATATTACTTTTACCTTAAAGCTAATAAAAGAAATCAGAAACAAACATTGTAAACACAAACTAGGTGAAATTTACGTCGATTTCGATGAGTTTAAATTAGATTTAATCTGGAGAGCTTATTTTGTTTTAGGTACATACAATTTAGCTATATTGTATTGGTCATTCATCTTCCAAAGTGCAGAAATGCATCAAACTCTCTCTCTGTTTCTCTCTCTACTATTTACCATAGGGGTGGGTTTTAGTTGGCCAATTTAATTCCCCGCCGAGCTTTACATCAGCCAGTTCGGTTTGCACTTGCCTAAAGCGATAGAACATGCATACACTTAAATTATCGAAAGTCCCAGGCAATTTCCAAACGATGTGTATTGTACACATCTCTTTCCTGAGCACAATTCGGTTACCATGGCTGACGAAGATGATAGAGCACGCGTTGGAAATTGGTTGTAACCGGGCTTACAGTACACGATTAACCGCCACCACCGTAGAGAAGCATCAAACGAGGAAGAAGGACAAAGAGAGAGATTAAACACCAACATAAATGAACGGCCAATAAACAAACATTGCACTGTAGCCGGCCCCGTAACCCAAACATATTACGTCCGATTTTATTATAAATGACCACTCATACTAGTAGGTCTTCACCCTTGATCATCACCCTTGGCCACAAAACGATATTTGATTTACAATCATCACAAACAATTAATCACAACTTAATTATACTTTTATTAGTTAATCATCTAAACGATCTATGCCGTATATTTTCCAACATGTTCAACTTACTCCATGTCGATGGTAAACGGAATAAATTTTCTAATTTTGAAAGTTCAGTAGTGAAAAGTGTCCAAGATTCATATAAGTAGATTTATGGACGGTTTAAATTTCAAATTAATGTCAGACCAGCCCTAATGCTGCTGGAGCTGGTGGCTCTACCCACCAACTTCTAATTCTCCATTTCGAGTTCTTACTTCACACTTAACTGGGGACGAGAGATTGCGGCATTTCATGCACTTTACATGCTTGATGCGGCAGCGAAAGGGGTAGTTGGTGGTGGTAGTGATGGGTCAAATTTGCAATTACCATTAATATGGATTAGTAAGTTATGCCTACTATATGACTATTTTCTTCCAAATAAAGATTTATTGTACAGTTCGAATTTTTTGTTGGTGCACTCTAATCAACTTGTGTCATTGTTATTATGAAACTATAAATACGTATTTATGATATTTATGTTGATATCGATAATAATAAGAATAAATAAACAAAAATAAGGAAAAGTTGGCATCAACTGTAGTGGGTCAGAGTGGATTCGTTCAATTCAATATCAGTTGTTTATCGAAGAGAAATCTTGAACTGAATATATTGTATATTCATGCACCACCACAACATGCTTTGCGTAGTACAGGTTTCCTATTTGATTAACAAAATGACAGCGGAACATAAATTCACATTAATAAAGCCGTATACTTGAACATTGCATAGGTAATTCTGTAGACAATAAATTTCTATACGTTTGCTCTCTATTAAAACACAAAAAAGCCCATCGATTTTGCATTAATGATTGAATTATTATTATAAAAATAAACAATTAAATTGTTCAAACTTTTGTAATTAGAACATCAAATCGACAGGATTTAAACAATAAATAACTGTCATCCCGCAGTATTATCGTTCGATCATTATCGATATATCATCGTCAAAAAAAATCCATCAAATACCAACACACAAAACTATAGTGTAATTTTTCAGAGGGGATTCAGTGAGGATTCAGTCGGCCCATCTATTTTATAGTCGAGTATAACATTTTAGATTAAATAAACACAATGTTCATTACACATAATTCACACAGGGTTGTGATATACTTGCCGGCTGTGCCGAGTTATGTTTGCGGCCGGGCGCAATTTCTCATTTGTACCTACAACTGCGCTTATTACGCTCGGGGTAACGTGATTATGAATATGAGAACTACAATATGTTTACTGTTGTTTTATATAATAAATTACCCCTCAATTAACAACGATGGAAAAACTAAAAAAACAGTCAATTGTTATAATAAGAATAAACATTCAACAAAATTCTATTGGGAATTGGATACAGATCCTCCCTTAGATGCGTAAACATTATTTGCTCCAGTAGAACTAACGGACCGCTTAAACTGACCACCGCCAGTTAATATTAACCAAAACAAACGCCCAACAGGAGGAGAGTACACGAAATGTTTTATTTCACATTCCAAAAATAGAGAATATTTTCTTTGAATTTCGTTCAACACGTATGTGAACTTCAAGTACAGCTAGGGGCATGGAAAAGGTGACAATAGTTGTGAAGCTGTATGAGTCAGGCTAACGAGGGAGGTCCTCACAATAAGTAGCAAGTCAGAATTCGAAAAGAAAAATATTCAATCAAAAATAGTCGGCAGGAATAAACGTGTGATCTTGTTTATTTACAGAGCCATACAAGCTTGATTTACACAACTAAAAAAAATGGGGATTTATCGTCCAGGAGTCGCCACAATTTCCATGCACCTAAGAATAAGTAAACTTGTATTTTTGTATTTTTAATAATTTCACCTATAGCATGCCTGTTTTAACATGGTCAATTCTTATGAATCCCCTAAGTTAGCAAGCGACTCGAATAATATTTTAAGGGTTTGTAGGAGTCCTTGAAACCATTTTAGCATAATTAAACCCCCGTAGATCATTTGGAAGTTGATCAGAATATGCTCGTTTTTGATAATGTCGAGATATTTACCAACCAACTGCACACTTAAAACGACTCAGAATGACTCGAGACTCTTCAGAATATTGATTTTTTTCGTTTTCCTTCATTTTCTTCTGGAGCAAGTGGCAATCTTTTGCATTTTTTCTAGAATGCTGTGGAGAAGAAGGGAAAAAATTCAATGCAGGGAAAATTCTCATGTGGTTCTAATTTTGCTAAAATGTTCACTAGAGGCTACCCTATGAATTCTCAAAATAATATCAGAATTGCTCTATTATTTTGGCAGAAATAGCCAAATTGTGTACTCTGAAGCCCGGCAACTGTATATCTTTATAGGGTTGGGTGGCCCGTTGAATATCTTGGTAGCCCTGAGAGGACCAGCAATTTTTGGATCTGCATAATAGCCACCGGCTATCGTATGATCTGTAATAATCAACTTTGCTTTATTTCTTTATCAATCATTAAATATTCTAGAGTGGAATTTTAAACAAATTTTCAAAAATTTCTCCACCAAAATGCTCCGAGTTATTTTGGCAAAATACGCTCGATACGTGTAGGATGATCCCAATACAGTCCAATATGTTTTATTAAAATGAAGGACGTGACAGTCAATTAGACATTTCTGGATTGCAGGTTAAGCAGTCGTGCGTTTCAAATTCACAAAGAAAAATCCGATAATCAGCACTCTTTGTAATAAGAGGGTTGGCCGATGGAAGTGTCTTGGTTAAATCAACTGTGCTTGCGTCTTTTTTGTTTTGGTTT